>JAODAL010006647.1:0-131613 GCA_025379985.1 Phyllomedusa bahiana
GCACCCCATAATGTTACCAATAAAAATGACAACTCATCCTGCAAAATCAAGCCCTTAATCAGCTCCGTGTACAGAAAAATAAAAAAAGTTATGGCTAGCAGACTATGAAGACATAAAAATGAAATTTTTTATTAACCCATTTCACGGCGAACACTGTAAAATTGATGCCCAAAAACAATGGCAGAACTGCGTTTTCCCCCCTCATTTTCATGGCCCAATGCTAAAAAAAACTATGGAACACCAAAATGCACAATACAACCCTAGATGAGATCCATGAGTGGTGTTGAATCCAAAATGGGGTGACTTTTGGAAGGTTTCACCTGCTCTGGTACTTTGGGGTCTTTGTAAATGCGACATGGCACCCACCAAAATCTGTGTTCCATAAGCCAAATAGCTCTCCCTCCCTTGTATGTTTTGTTATGTGCCCAAACAACAGCTTACACCCACATGTAGGGTATTGCCGAACTTCCCAAAAAGTAGTTGTGGTCAGCACCAAGCCAATAAAAATAAATATTTTATTTACAACTACTTAAAAAAGAGGACATGGTGGTCAGAACAAGTTTCGGGTATGTATACCCTTAGTCATAGTTAGTATGTATACCCTTCGCATGCTATGACTAAATGTATACATACCCGAAATGCGTCAGCTTGTTCTGACTACCATTCCTCTTTTTTAAGTAGTTCTAAATAAAGTATTTATTTTTATTGCCTTGGTGCTGACCACAACTACTTTTTTGGATGATTGCCCGTAACCTCCGGGATTGGCCGTGCACCCTTGCACCGCTATCTTCTGAGAGCTGACTGAGCACTATTTTTCTTATTGCCAAACCTGGAAGAAATTGTGTAACAAAATTTCGGGGGCTTTTTGTCAGGATTCCTTGTAAATAAAATTTAAACATTTTCAGCTAAAAATGTGGAAAAAAAAATCATATTCAGAGTCTAACACTAAAAAAAATTTGTGAAACATCTGTGGGGTCGTTATACTCACTACACCCCTGGATATATTCCTTAAAAGGTGAAATTTCCAATATGGGGTCGTTATAGGGGTGTTTATTAAGTTTTAGCACCTTAAGATGTCCGCAAACCTGTACTGGCGCCTAAATAAAATCGTATTGAAAATGGGACCCCAAAGTCCGGTAGGTGCTCCTACTATTCTGGGGCTTGTGGTTGAGCCAAATAGTGCATTAGGGCCACATATGGAATGCCTCCAAAATGGCAGAATTGGGGGAATCAATGTTGAGTTGCATTTCCCTGGTCACATCTACCGTGTTCCAGTGAATAATGGATAAAAACTTAAAACCTGCAAAAAAGTTAAAAATTTTTATTTACACCTCCATTTTGCTTTAATTTCTGTGAAATACCTAATGGATGAACAAACTTCCTAAACACGGTTTTAAATATTTTTTGGTGGTTTGTCTTCATAGAGTCTTTTGGCGTTGGATGGGGGGTCTGGGGGCCCCCCAAAGGGGAAAAGATTTGGGGGGCCCACCCTATGTTCATGAAAAAATTACCCCTCCTCTGGGGCATAATCCCCCCATTTTACCCCATAAAACAGTGTGCAAAACGAACTGTATTGTTTTTAGTACAATAGCAAGTTGGTCAACATATGTCACGTCTAACATATCATAGACACAGGGCTAAGTAGCTCCCCATCCCATTCCCCTCCACCCCCATACAATATCCCCCCCCCACTACAATATCCCCTCCCCCACATACCAAAATCCCCCTCCACCCCATAAATATCCCCCCCCACCCACATCAATATCCCCCCCCACCCCAAAACAATATCCCCCTCAACCCCAATACAATATCCCCCCTCCCCTTTCCCCTTTGGGCAGCACCTCACCACCTTCTAAAAAAAAACACCCGCAAGAAAGTAAAAATTAACTCCTATCACGGGTCAATCGGGGCACATGTCACGGGATTTAACCGGGGCCCATATAACCCACAACACCGCCAATAGAAAACACTAGGGTCAGACCCAGCTCGGTATAAACCCACAAAACCCCCCATATAGAGACCACATAGGGTCAGACACAGCTCAGGTATAACCTACAAAAAACCACCATATAGGACCACTAGTGGGCGACACCAGCTCAGGTATAAAACCTACAACACGCCATATGGGCCCATAGGGTCAGACACCCGTCAGGTTAATCTACAACCACCCTATGGACACTAGAGGTCAGACACCAGTCAGGTATAACCAACAAAACCCCCCGATAGAGAACACCAAAAGGTGAGACACCAGCACAGGTATAACTAAAACACCCCATAAGACCACATAGAGGTCCCCGCAAAAATCCCCCAAAAACCCTAAAGGGATAACCCCTTACCAAACATACCATATAGAGACCCCAAAGTGGTCAGAACCAGTCGGTATAACCCACAAACCAACATATAGAGAACAGAGTGGTCAGACACAGCTCAGGTATAACCTACAACAAATGCCATATAGAGAACATAGAGGTTTCCGATCCCCGCTAGGTAAAAAATTTACAGCACTGGCCATTAGGGGAACCACATAGAGGAGCCCCCAGCTCAGGTTTAACCTCAACACCCCCAATTTAGAGACCACATAAAGGAGCCCCAAAGCTCAGTTTAATAATTTACATCCCACCATATAGAGCCCACATAGGGGGTCAGACACCTGCTCGGGTAAAACCCTAAACCACCCCCATTAGAGACCCAAAGGGTCGGGACCCACCCTCGGGAAAAACCTTTAAAACCACCCCATATGAGCCCACTAGGGTCGGGGACACCAGCCCCAGGTAACCCACCCCCAGAATAAGCCACAAAAACCCAAATAAAGTAAAATCAGGGACTCACCGGAGATATCATATCTGGGTGAGTTTTTTTTTTCTTCTCTTGAGGGATTCTTATTCCCTTTTCTTTTGCATTTTCCCGCACCAAACATGAGGAAATTGTTCCCGGCCCCCAGCTCATCCCCGCAGAAAAATTTCACACAAAAATCTTTGAATCCCCCAAATTTTCCAGCACCTCTTTATTTTATTCCCCCTTGTAAAACGCCGGGGTGGGAGGGGGGGTACAAGCCAATAACTTAAAGGCCCAGGTTTTCCTAAGGGGGTTTGGGGGGTGGGGGGGAGGGGGCTAACCCTCTGGGATAAAAGCTACAACTATGGGGTGCTGGGGCCCCCTTTAATTATTTTTACCCGGTAGGGAGACAAAACCCTTGGTAGGTAGGCAAATAGGGAAGGGGCCCCGTTGTAGGTAAAGGGGGTTTCCCCCCAGTTTGGTAACTGTAGGAGTTAGGGTCCCCTTTTTATAGGCGAAGCAGTTTGGGCCCCCCTTTAGGTAGTATACAAGCAGTTAGGGGTTCCAAAGGGAAATAGTTACAGGCAAATTAAAGGGCCTTTTTAAGGGGTTCGCAGGCAGTTGGGGGTTTCCTTTTGGGAGTAAAAGGGTTTTGTTAGGGGCCTCCTTTAAAAAGTGTGCGGGGAAATCAGGGCCCCCCTTTAGCACTGTGGGAGGTGTTTAGGGCCCCTTTAGTTTTTTAGGTAGCCAGGGCCCCCTTTGTTTGTCAGGGCCCCCCTTTTAGGTAGGGCAAAAACGTCCCTTTAGGTAAGGGCCTTTTTGGGGCCCCTTTTTAGTCAGGGCCCTTTCCCCAAACCGTAGGTAAACCAGGAACCCCCCGTAGGTAGCCCGGGACCCCTTAGGTATAAGGGCCCTTTTTGTAGGGCCCGGGACCCCTTTTGGGGTTGAGTCAGGGCACCCCTTTTTTAGTCAGGGAACCCCCCTTTTTAGCCAGGGACCCCCTTTAGTCAGGGGCCCCCCCCTTGTAGTCAGGGCCCCCCCCCTTTTTTTGTCAGGGCCCCCCCCCCTTGTTTTGGGCAGGAACTCCCTTGTTTGCCAGGGCTCCCCTTGTAGCCCGGGCCCCCCCTTGTAGCCGGGGATCCCCCCTTTTTAGCCCGGGGGTCCCTTTATAGCCAGGGCCCCCCCCCTTTGCCGGGCCCCCCCCTTTTGAGCCCGGGGCCCCCCCCTTTGTGCCCCGGGGCCCCTTTGTAACCAGGGGACCCCCTTGGGAACCAGGGGACCGGGCCCTTTTTCCAGGGACCGCCCTTTTGGGCCAAAGGGGCCCCTTTAGCCCGGGGCCCCCTTTTTTTCCCGGGCCCCCTTTTTGCCAGGGACCCCTTTGTTCCCGGGGCCCCCTTGGGAGCCAGGGACCCCCTTTTTTCCCCGGGGCCCCCCTTTTGCAGGGCCCCCTTGTAGCCAGGGCCCCCTTGTAGGGCCCGGGGGCCCCTGAAACCAGGGCCCCCCCTTTTTGCCAGGGCCCCCCTTGTTGCCCGGGCCCCCCCCCCCCAGGGCCCGGGACCCCCTTTTGTTTAGGGCCCCCAAAGTTTGCCCGGGACCCCTTTAGTCAGGGCCCCCCCCCTTTAGCCAGGGACCCACCTTTAAATCAGGGGGGGGCCCCCGGGGCCGGGGGGGCCACCTTTTTGCCCCGGGCCCCCCTTGTAGCCAGGGCCCCCCCCCCTTTGCCCGGGGACCCCCCAAACCCCTTTGTCCCGGGGCCCCCCCCCTTTTTTTAAACCGGGAACCCCCCTTTAGGGCCCGGAAGACCCCCACCCTTTAGCAGGGCCCCCCACCCCTTTTAGGGCCCGGGGCCCCCTTTAGCCCGGGGCCCCCCCACCCAAAAACCTTTTGATCAATGTTAAACCAGGGCCCCCCCCTTGTAGGCCCGGGCCCCCCCTTGTAGCCCGGGGGCCCCCCTTTTTAGCCAAAGGGGCCCCCCCTTTTAGCCGGGACCCCCCCTTGTTTGCCAGGGAAACCCCCCCTTTTAGGTAAATTAAAAAAAAAAAAAAAAAAAAACCAGCCCCTTACCTGGCTCGGGGGTCCTGCTTTCCCCCGGGGCCCCGGCTCCGTACTGGCGCCCTGCATAAGCGGCGCGGTTGAAATGAAGTCACCGCCCCGGGGGTAAAGTCAGCAAATAGGGGCTGGGCCGGCCGGGGTGGGGGGCCTAACACCTTCAGCCTGGCCGGGGGAAAATTTGGGGAGCGCAGCGCTGGGGGTGCTGTGCTCCGTGACACCCCGCAGCCCCGGGGTCGGGGCATTAGTTCCCCCCCCTACTGGGGCTGGGCTCCCGGGGGTGGGGACCCCGGGTTCCCCGGGGGGCCAGTGACCGGGGGTGCGGGTGGGGGCCCCGGGGGGCGGCGGCCAATTTCCTCCCGGGGCCCACAGCGGCTCGGGGGGGCCCCCCGGCGGGTTCCCCCCCTTTTCCCCGGGGCCAGTCCGAAACCTGTTTTTGGGAGTATCTAACATGCCGGCCCATCAAAGCCATGTCAGAAAATGGACTGGTCCAAAAAAAAAATCTATGTTGCAAAAATTTTTTTGAAAAGTGGAAAAAATGATAGAAAAAATTTTTTAAACCCCCTTATTTTATATAAAAAAAAAGACATTTAAAAAAAGTTGCCAATCAACGGTATAGAGATGATAGCAATTATAAACTATTTTGAGTGGAAAACATCGTTTACAGCAAAAAAAATTTTGGAAGTTTGAAAATAACAAATTTTTCAAAACCTCTGTTTCTATTAAGATATAGATCAAGAGACACCATTTTCCCTGAAGGCTATATTTTTTTATACAGTAATATTCCATACACTACCAAACCCTTTCTCCTCAAAAGTGACAAGTGCCTGATTTATGAACCCACTCTACTGTGGGACATAAATCAGGCGCATTCTAGCACTAGGGCGATAATTCTGGATCAGGTTCCCATTTTGAAAAAGGGTTTTTCCTTTCCAGCTGTAATTGCCCTAAAAAAGCCGTATGAAATACAGTATAAACTGTGCTTTGCAAGGGTTCTGGGGCCTCCGCCTCCTGCACGCCCCCCAAGATCAAGCGCATTACATAGCGCCTGCAGCATGTGGGAGATTTAAAAACGTATGAACGGAGCTGTGTCTGATATCGGGCTGAAAAGACGCCAGATATCTAACGCGGCCCCATTCATACATGTCGCCCTAAGTACTATGTCACTTTATATATAAGAATTGTTTATCTTTTCTTGTTTTGAATACTGCGCCAATGATTTTTGGAGTTTTTAAAGCCTTATTGAAGTGTTAACTAAGGGCTTGTTCACACGGAGTATACACTCCGTGTTACAAGCGCTTTTAGGATCCGTCTTGGGGTCCGCGCTGTCGGTCCCCCAGACGGATCTAAACAATTAGCAGTGAGATTATCAATGATGTCTATGCCGAACATGCAGCAGCGTTCAGATGAGGGATCGCCGCTGCGTGTTTCAAAAGCCAGATATTGACATGCAATTCTTTTCAAGACGGAGTCGAGCTGCGCTTTTGAAACACGAAGCGGCGCTCCCTCATGTGAACGCCGCTACGGTTGTTCACGCATTAGTCAGCAGTGATAAGCTCACTGCTAATTGTTGAGATCCGTCTTGAGGGACCGACATGCGGACCCCAAGGACGGATTTCTAAAAGCACTTGTTAACATGGAGTGTATACTCCATGTGAACAAGCCCTAGGCCTATATAAAATGTATATGTTTTAACAATTTTGAATGCATATGCTAGCCCTCAATCACACTCCCTCACGAACTTTTATCTCTAATACATCTAACAATGTTTATGGTCAGAGAAATTAACTGTTCAGCGAGTCAGAAGGATAAAATTGTACCATAGTATCCTGCACTTTATCAGACAGATCCAAACTATAGTGACTGCAGAGCATGGAGTCATTCCAATCCATGAACTCTGCAGAGTTTTGATCTGCCACTATATGTCCCTGTTTAAAGTAGTGAATATGAACTATAGCAGAAGTGGCTTCATCTGGGTTATTATTAAGTACCATCATAGGAGAATTTACAGAACGGGATCTCCTGTATTAACCCCTTACCGATGGAGCCAGTTATGGCCTCTCTGACAGAGCCCCATTTTTTAAATCTGGCATGTGTCACTTAATATGAGAATAACTTTTTGACACTTTAACCTAGCCATGTGATTTAGAGAAAGTTTTCTCGTGACACATTGTGCTTTAGACAGTAAGAAAGAAATTGTGGTCAAAAAGATCCTTGTTTATTTGGAAAAAATATCAAAACGTATCGTGAAAAATTAGAAAAAAATTTACCATTTTCAAACTACATAAATTTCGGCATGTGAGACAGATAGTTATTCCACTCAAAATAGTTTATAACTAGCATCTACTATATGACTAGTGTAGGTTGGCATCATTTTTTTAAATGTCTTTTTTTTTTTTTAAAACAACATTAGGGGGCTTAGAAATTAAGTAGTAATTTCCAAAATTTGCAATATACTTTTTTTTAAGGACCAGTCCAGTTCTAACCTGATTTTTATTGGCCTGTATGTTAGATACCCCCATAAATGACTTCATCTAAGAAACTACACCCCTTAAAGTATTCAAAACAGCATGTAGGAAGTTTATTAGCCCATTAGGTGTTTCACAGGAATTAAAGCAAAGTGGAGGTGAAATTTAAAATTTCACCTTTTTTTGCAGGTTTAAAATTTTCAGCCAGTATTCACAAGAACTTGGTAGATGTGATCAGGGAAATGTAACTTAATATTGATTCCCCAGATTCTGCTGTTTTCAGAGATATCCTATATGTGGCCCTAGTGCGCTATTTCGCTCAACCACAAGCCCCAGAATAGGAGGATGCTCCTCACTGGACTCTGCGGGGTTCTCATTTTCATTACAATTTCTATTTAGGCGCATTTCAGGTTTGCGGACACCCTACGGGGCTAAAAACTTAATACACACCCATAAAAAGACCCCATTTTGGAGACTACATCGCTTCTTTAAGGAAATATATCCAGGGGTTTGTAGTGAGTATTTTTAAATTGCCACAGGTGTTTCACAAACTTATTTAGCGTTGGATTGGAATAATGAAAAAAAATTTTTTCCAACAATCTGCAATTTTGTGACAATGTTGAATTTTAAAGATTCCTGTAAAAAACAAGCATCCCCAATGTTGTTAAATAATTTTCTTCCAAGTTTGGCAATTACCTTACATGTGGGTGTATAACTGCCCTGTTTTGGCGGCAAGGAGGGCGTAAAGGGGGGGAGCGTTATTTTGTTTTGGGAACTCACTGATTTCGGTGGGGTCATGTCGCATTTGCCAAAGCCCCCAAAGTACCAGAACAGGGTGAAAATCTTCCAGTAAGTCGCGCCCATTTTGGATTCAACAACCCTCATGGATCTTCATTAGGGTGTGTGTACTGTGCATTTTAGGTGTACAGGGGGTCTAAGTATTTTTTAGTATTGGGCTATGAAAATGGGGGAGGGGAAAAAACACAGTTCTGCCATTGTTTTATGGGCTTCACTTTTACTGTGTTCGCCATACGGGATAATATTGACGCAGGAAAATCTTTACTGTGGGGGTGTCGGGTACAATTGCAATGATTTATATTTTATATAGTATTATTAATTTTACATCAATTAGAAAATGTAGGTCTATATAAACAAATTGCGTTTTTATGTTGTCCTTATTCTGACAGCCATATACTTTTTATTTTTCTATGCACTGTTGCTGATTATGGGCTTGTTTTTTTGTGGGATGTGTTGTCGTTTTTATTAGTTCCATTATGGGGTGGGTTTGTCGCTTTGATCACTTTTTATAAAGGTTTTTGTTAGGCATTTTGAACAAATTACAGCATTCCCGGTAGTGTTTGTATTTTTATTTTTTACGCAGTCACCTGTGCGGTATAATTGACGGTTTTACTCAGCAGGTCGATACGTTTACAACGATTCCTCATTTGTTATTTTTTTTTTTTAGGTTTTACTGCTTTTACACAATAAAAACACTTTTATTTCAAAAGGAAAACCTCGTTTTTGCATCGCCATAGTCTGAGTGCCAAACTTTTTTTTTTTTCTGTGTACGGAGCTGTGTAGGGGCTTTGTTTTTTTGTGGGATGAGTTGACGTTTTTTTGGTATCATTTTTGTGGGACAAAACTTTTTGTTCAGTTTTAAATCTTTTTTGGAGGAAGGGTAAGAATTACTGCAATCCTAGTAGGGTTTTGTTATTTTTATTTTAACAGCGCCTCATCGTGCATGATCCGTCGACAAGGTTAGATTTACTACCTAAGTAAAACGATTACAGATGGATACCAATTTATAAGTTTTTTTTATTTTGAAGCACTAAAAAAAAAAACAAAGTGTTTTATTTGTGTAAAATACAATACTTTATGCATTGCTGTCTTCTGAGAGCCTTAAACTTTTTTATTTTCCGTATACAGAGCTGTGAAGGGATATTTTTTTGCAGGTCAAACGGACGGTTTTAATTGTCAACTTTGGGAAGTTTTATATGAGTTTTTTTAGCGCTTTTTATTCCTTTTTATGCTGCTGCGGATGAACAAAAAACGCAATTCTGGGGACTGTTTTTTATGTATTTTTTTACGGTGTTCATCTTGCGGGTTATTAATATGACCTGAATTTATTGGGCAGGTCGTTACGCAGCGTCAGATAGCAAATTGGGTACTTTATTATTTTTTATCTTTTTGGGGGCGATTGGCGTTTGTAAAGGGGGGAATAGGGCGGTGTAGTGTTTTTTTTTATTTTATTTTTGTGTTTGTGTTTTACTTTTTTCACTTTTAACATTTATTTTGGACTTTTTTACTTCGTCTTCTAACAGCAATCATCAGATTTCTGTGTAGAAGGCATGCGAGTACACAGTTGACTAGTCTGTGTACTTGGTCGCCAAGACAACTGCCTGTCACCTTGCCTCCACAAATGCATTGCGGGCATGGTGACGTCACAGATGACCCCGGAAGTGCCGTTCACTTCCGGGAACGATCAGGCAGGAGATTGCTGCCTGCGGGTTCTTATCGCAACCATGACTGGTTGCGGGTAAATTAAAGCGGCGTTAATCACAGCGCCCGGAGCTCCACTTCGGCGCGGGGTGATATGGCTTGCGGCCAGCGGTAATTTTCGCTAGGTCCCATTCTCGCGATCGTAGCGCGGCTCGCCGCCAAGCCGCGTGATCGCACAGGGACGTATGCATACGTCCATTTTGCGGGAAGCGCACTTCCCGCTAGGACGTATGCATACGTCCTATGTCGGGAAGGGGTTAAAATGCACGATAAAACCTTAGATCAGGTCCATGAGAGGTGTTGAATCCAAAATAGGGTGATTTCTGGAAGGTTTCGCCTGTTCTGGTACTTCAGTGCCTTTGCAAATGCAAAATGGCACCCATCAAAATCTGCGTTCCAAAAGCCAAATAACGCTACCTTCTTCATACGCCCCCTGCCATGCACCCAAAAATCAGTTTACACCCAGATATAGAGTAGTGCCGAACTTGGAAGAAATTGCTTAACAAATTTGGGGTGCACATTTTCCTGGTTCTTGTAAAATTAAACATTTTCAGCTAAAATTGCAGATTGTTGGGAATTTTTTTTTTTTCATTTTCACCGCCTAACGCTAAAAAAATTTGTGAAATAGCTGTGGGGTCAATATACTCGCTACACCCCTGTATATATTCCTTAAGAGTTGTAGTTTCCAATATGGAGTCTTTTTAGGGGTGTTTATTAAGTTTTAGCACCTTAGGCTGTCCGCAAACCTGTTGTGGCACTTAAAGAAAATTGTAATGAAAATGAGACCCCAAAGTATGGTAGGTGCTCTTCCTACTTTGAGGCTTGCGGTTGAGCCAAACAGCACAAAAAATAAACAAGTATATTGAGCTCACCAGAGGGCCCGGGCTAAAAAACTCCTTGGACTCCAGGGTGCAACAGAAAGACAAGCATCCGGCTGAAGATGAATCAAATTCAAATTCTGAGAAGATCCAGCACTCATGCAAGAAAAATTCTTCAGTTATATGAATAAAACGCACAAAATTTATTCGATTCCCACATAAAAAAAAATATTAAAAACATCCAAATAAACACATGACAGAGTTACGCATTTCAAGCCTCTCCTGTGGGCTATTAATGATAACTAGTGTGCGGCAATGTTTCTCATTGATTTAGACGCCGCGGCAAAGATGGCGCTGCGATCACGCTACAAAACCCCTTACCGGCATCAGGACGAATCCATATGTCCAATGTCGGTAAGGGGTTAAAAGCTTGCCCTATGACTAATCCTAACACCTCATCCCCTGACATCACCATAGCACCTTTCCCTCAAATATGTCTCTGAGCTAACAACTGACCCTATTACAGCAAGTGGCTTAGGACCTAGCGATATCTGGACAGGGCCCAACAGAAACTAGACAAAAACCAAATCTATAATTTTCAAAAGCAGAGTCTACAACTAGACAAACAAGACTGAGACAAGAAACTAGATACTAAGGGCCACATGTATGAAATATGGTGTTGCACCTGATTTATGAACCCGCTCTACTGCGGGTCATAAATCAGGCACATTCTAGCGCTAGGTTGACACTTCTGGCTCCAGGTATACCAATTTTAAAGTAGTATACTTGTTTTAGCAGTAATGTGCCTAGAATTGCCGTAGCGAAGCTATAAATCTACAGCTTCGTACAGTTCTAGTGCACACTGCCTCCCGCACACCCCCCAAAATCAGGCGCATTACAAAGTGCCACGGGTGCTCTATAATACGCCTGATAATGGCGTACGGGAGGGATTTCAGTAAATCGAACGGGGCTGCGCCTGATGTCGGGCTGAAAATACGCCAGACTTCTGTCGCAGCCCCTAAGTCTAACACAACTGCCCAACACTGAACAGAACAAACAACCACAGCAGAACTAGACAGGATCCAACCTTTACTCTGCACAGAGAATTCCTGCCATTCATAACACACTGCAGCATGGCATAAGTTGCATCTGACTTCTGGAACAATTGAGCACATTTATCAATAGTGTCTAACTGTAAGACAGTTTTAAGTTAGACTGGACAGTCTTACAATGCGCCACATTTATCACAGTGTTGATAAATCTGGTGCAGGTTAGAACTGTCTATTCTAATTTTGTACCATTTTTAAGTTGGCTTTTTTTCCCCACATTTTAAGTCGCGACCCTTTTCCATAAAGCCAAATCCCTATGTCGGACAAGGCGCAGTAGCGTCTGAAACAGTCTAAAACAGACCCCTGACGAAGCATTCCTGTGAAACATGCATATGTAGTTTTTGAATTTATTACTTCAAATCATGTTACATTTTTTTTTATTTTTTGGTAATGGAGTTAATTTTGTTGGGATTACTTACCCTACTGACTTTTGACACTTTTTTGCACCGCTATTTTTGTATTTGTGTTGCTTTACTTTCAATAAATGTAGTTTTGTTTGGCGTTGTAGTGTCTAAAACACGTAGTAAATGTGTTAAGCTTGTAAGATGTTATTTTTGGCGCAAATTGTGCCAAAATTCTGTTACAACTGCCTTGATAAATGTGTCCCAATGTTCTTTGGACAATCGAGACCAAAGTGGAGATGTTTGACCATAATGCACAGTGCCAACTTTGGTGAAGACCACACACAGCATATCGACAAACTCCTACCTACTGTTAAGCCTGGTGGCTAAAGGATTGATGATTCTACAAATCTTTTCTTAGTAATGCTCACCCCTTCACTTTTTCATTATTATTCAACAGTGTGCGCGGTTGAATCCCATATCCTGCACGGGGAGTCGTCGGTCACAACTCACGCATGTAATACACTTGTAAATCCATTCGCGTTCAAGCGCAGGAATCCAACAGGTTAAAAAATACAATCCGGGGGGCGTGGCTTGCCATGTGAAGAGACTGGATGCACATAGCTCGAGCTCCTGGCAGGACACAGCTTAAAGCTTGAAGATTGCCCTAAAAATGGGACCCAGGAGGGGGAAAAAGGCTCCTAAACTCTCCAAAGCTGCCTCCCTGGGAGAAATTCCAATATCGAACTTCTTCTCTCCCCTGCAGGAAGGAGAAGCTGCAGCGCAACGCGCCTCACTTGCCTCGGCGCCATCTTCCCCAGCTTCCACCTCCTCGCTGGAGTCCCGCGGCGCAGCAAGCAGGCTAGAACGCACCTGCGACTCACCCTCATCTTGGCAGCAGGATTCCAGGATGCCTAGGTCAGCTCCCTCTGCCTGTCTCCCCGTCCCCGGCCGCCATTTTGTTAAACCTCGAGGGGCTACAAGCGCCATCACAGCTCCTGGGGAGTCTCGCTCAAGTGGCGCAGGACTTAGCAAGGGGAAGGCCTGTGCCTTATTGTAAGCCCTCTACGGCCCATCAGCAGCACAAAATGGGCCACATGCAGGATCAAGGGCCTGATACGCTGAGAGTTCATGCAGAAATGGCTACTCTGACTGTGGAATCGGATTCCACTGGGGATGACTCCATGAACTGGGTGGCAGAAAGCTCCTTTGGGGACTATTATGTTGATGGAGAATCTGCTGGCCACATTGCATCCACACAGGAGTCAGCTAGAGGTAGCAGTCTGGGGGATGCCCCCCTTCCTCAGGCCTCATGTATTGGGACCTTACGTGGGAACTCCGTGACGGACAGGCCGCTCCCCACCATCATTGCCACCACTCATGCTCGGCCCGAAGCCGTGCCCCAGCCAGCGCATCCGCTTGCGGCACGCGACTCTCCTCAGGCTATGGCCAACTCTGTTGTGGCTCTCCCAAGGGAAGACAATGCTCCCATGCCAGCAATACACCTCTCACCTCTCTCTTTGTGCCCACTATGATCCACTCTACTGTGTCTTCCACTAAGGCGGCGCCTCTCAACAGCACGAGACCCGCTATGGAGGGGTTGAAGAACACCAGTACTTGCCTCCTGGCTCCAGAAGAAGGTGCCTGGGATCGGCCAGACAACAAGCGCCTATCTACTGGGTTAGCAGCCCATATCCGAGACCTCCTCCCCACAGACGCTGGATAACTCTGCATCTCGCAATACTGATGGGTTCCCGCCTTCTGCACTGCCTTCCCCAGACGTGGCGCTCCAAGCCCTGTCATCACACCCAGAGTTGCAAGCTCTGCTTTCTCTTCTTCCATCAAAATCAGATGTCCAAAAACTGGGCCGAGACCTACGTCAGGATTGGTGTCAGGATCTACAGCCAGTCCAGAAAGCTGTAGGGGAGTTACAACAAAAATGTCAGTGGGTTGATTGTACATAAGACTCAACAACTAACGCAAAAAAAAGCCTACAAACAGCACTGGCCAACCAGATCGAGTCATAATCATCTAGCATCTCAACTGCCGCAACAATATTAGGCTCCGCGGCCTCCCCGAAACAGTATGCACCTCTGACCCCAAAGTCAGGACCCTTCCAACCCGAGAGATGTCATTTGTAGGATTCACCACTATAATGTTAAAGAGGAAATCCTGAGGAAAGCTCGTCTCATGGGATCTGTTCGCTATGAGGACACCTTAATTGGACTCTACCATAATCTGTCCAGACGGACCCTTAGAATGAGATCCGCGCTCAAACCTCTACTTACCATCCTCCAAGATCACAATATTCAGTATCATTGGGGCTTCCCGTTTGCCATGCAGGTGAAACATGGGGACTCCATGGTAATTTTCCGATCACTGGCTGATCTCCCATCTTTCCTCTCCGCCCTGGGCCTGCCGGCAGTGGACCTTCCTGATTGGCACAGTGCGGTTGACCTAATTTAATCTGGATCGCTTTCCACCAAACGACGACCAGCCCGCTGGCCTTCTTCCTCTGCCTTCCCGAAGTCAAAAAGCCCAAACCGACGAAGATGGGACTTGGATGTAACTAATATACCCATTGGCCCTCTACTTTGAACTAAATCCTGGGATCTGTGAGATACGCATATGTGATATGTCCTCTGCCTTTTTCTCCCTTCCCTCTTTTCCCTCTTGGGTCACCTGATCCGTCGAAGATCCTTCTCATAATATAATCTTCTCTCAAGATGTTAAATATTACAAATGTTGACTGTGTTGGTTAAATGTTTGATCTAACTGTTGCTTGACATCCTTTGAATTTCAGTTGAGCATTCCTGCCACTTGGAGCTCTATTGAAATGAGCTGCTTTTACCCTGTGCGAACCTTTCTCACAGGCGGTCCGTGTCGGCCCCCAAGTGCCATTTTGGTCCTTTCTGACCAGCTTGCAGTGTTGGTCTGACGCAGCTTCTAGGCTGCACTTCTGTTTTTTCCTTTTTTTGGGGGGTTTTATAAACCTTGTTGGTCTCTATTGTTTCGTTCTCTCCCCCGCTCATTGTCCCAGACTCCACAGCCAGTCGGGGTCAGCCCCTCCGTCGTTCTCCTGTATCATCTAACCATCCCCTCCTGTGCGTTCACCCTGTTGTATGAATGCACTCTATGACGGTTACGTCCCTTAATGTTAAGGCATCAAACTTGCCCGAAAAATGGTCAAAACTCTTATCATCTGCACAAGTACAAATCTCACATCATATGTTTGCAAGAGACACACTTGTTACGAGATTAGGAGAGTCTTCTTCAGAATAAGTACTACCCTGCCTGGTACCATAGCGGTACCCCTGACCAGAAAACTAAAGGAGTGGCTATTTTCATTCATAGATCCCTCCCCCTACAGGTGCTTGACACCTATAGGGACGATGAAGCGAGAGCGATTTTCTTAAAATATAGCTTCCAGGGCCATATATATACCGTTGCAAATATTTATGTCCCGGGTTGACTGGTCCTTCCTTTCGGAGGCCCTTACTTCCATGGGCATAGGCCCATGACAAGATTCTCGCTCTCTATCATCACCCGCAAGCACAAATTCGGGGCAACGGCTTGCTTTCCAATCCGTTCCCCATACACAATGGTACCAGGCAGGGTTGTCCCCTCTCCCCTCTCCTGTATGCCCTAGTCATGGAGCATTTACTCCAGGACATCCGCATGACCGCCTCCATCCATGGGATAAAGTGTGGCAGGTTTGATGTGAAATGTTCAGCTTTTGCAGACTATTTGCTCCTGTATGTCACAGAGCCTCACACCTGTGCTCTTTTGGATCACTTAGCAACCATAAAGTGAACATGGCCAAAAGTATGGCTTTGAATATTTCCCTTCCTCCAGAGGTGGAGCGACTTAAGAAAAACTATTCCTTTTCTTGGGCATCTTCGCATATTAAATATTTGGGACCCTAACAAGATATTTAATCTCAACTTCCCACCTTGTCACGGTGGTCGGTAGTGGATCTGCTGGACCAGCGCAAACAATGGCGTAAGCCACACCAGGGAGCAGAGTCTAAGTAGAACCCGGTTTCCACCAGAGCCCGCCGCAAAGCGGGATGGACTTGTTGCGGCGGGAATCTACCAGGTCGCTTCCACTGTTGGGACCTGCTTGCGGCGGCAGCCAAGGTTTAGCGAGGTACAGAATCGTAAGACGAGGCGTAGTCGGGGACAGGCGGTAAGGTCAGGGCAGGCGGCAATGGTTCGTAGGCGTAAGCAAGGAGGTACGGTACACGGTAAAGATGGAGCCCAAAACGCTTTCACAATGGCTAAGGCACAAAAAATTCCGGGGACTTGGAAATGAAACCTTTAATAGGGTCAGTGCCCGTAACCCCAATTGTAATGGGGAGGAGAAAAGATGTGACTCTGGGGGTGATGGTGTGATTTTTCTAAAAATATGGGTGATGGTTAAAATTTTTGAGCTCCCCATTATACCAGCTTTGCTACCTTTAATATACTGCCGGGGTGTTCCCAGTCTTTGCTCTGGCGGATGATGGTGGACCCCTGGCCCCGACTGGCTGTTCCGCTTTCCACCTCTCCCAAGTTATCCTAAGTTTTTATTCGTTGCCTTAGTGACTGATGGTCTCACCAATTGCAGTTTTCCTTTGAGGTGTCCTACATCCAAAGGGCGATGGAACTTTTTTTGGATTTGATTGTCGTATTTAAGCCGTTGAGAAATTTGTATTCCTGGGCCCGGGGCCAGTTGTCAAGGAAATTTACTTCCCCTATTCCTTTTTCCCCTATTTTTAGAATTAGAGGGTTTAGATTTCTTATTTTCCATTTTTTTCGATTGGGTCTTGTGCTCATTTGGGGCCTTGATTTTTCAGTTACATATTTCTAGTAGAAGCTTTGTGTTCCTATCTGTTTTTAATTTGATGTCTAAACAGGACTGTTTGTGTTTTTTGACGGACTTAGCTCCATTGTTATTACTCATAAAAATTTGGAACTGTGATAACTGCGTTTCTCTGTTCTGATTGTCCATACTGCATTCTGGTTTGTACCACCTATTTTCTCTTTTTCAATAAAGCTTGTTTTTCGAAGTGAAAAAAAAAATCCAATACGTTATTATAAGTTATGAACAGCTAACAGAAAGACAAAAAGATCATGTGCTCTTTCGCTTACACGTTTCTGACCCACATGGGTCCTTGATCACAGCTAACGATGATTCTGACTTTTTTTTAATTCATGGACCTTACAGTATCGAATTTGGTATATTACTCCATAATATTCCAGAATCAAATGTGAGGCCGTTAATCCAATGACTGAATGACCGAAGAAGAGAAGAAACAAGAAGTAAAAGTTGAGACCTCGACCTAACTGAAATGCCTTGGTGGGAACTTAAACGAGCTGTGCATAAACAAATGGCCATAGACCTCACTGAATTGGAGCACTGTTGTAAAGAAGAGAGTGCCACAATTGCTCCAGAACAATGTAAGTCATACAGAAAACAATTACTGTCACAGTTCACGCCACGGCCTCCTGCCATGGACCGCCAGCGTGTTGTGCCTTCCTGGTTCTTGCCTGTTTCCCTGCTTGCTGCACTTAGCCGCTAGCACTCGCTCCTGCCTCCTGGGGTCCTGTGTGCGCACTGTGCCTCCTAGGGCACGCGCGGTAGCTTCCTGTCCTTTATTGGTTTTCTGTCCTGTGCACCTTCCTCTTGACCTATGAGCCCTGACTATAAGAGGAAGTTCCTGCCTTTCCTCTGGGTCAGTCCATTGTTTGTTGCATTGCTGTTTGTTGCAGTCCTGTGCAGTGTTTGTTGCAGTGTCCATCTCTGAGCTCCTGCCAGCCTCTCTGGATTTAACCCTTAAGTTGCTGGTTCAGTTCCCTCGGCCCACCAGAGCTCCTGACCATATGTTTGTCGTCTTCTGCTGTCCTGTGTCTGCTGTATCTTGCCGTGATCCCCGTCCTGTATCTGCTGTCTTGTACCTGCTGTATCCTGCCATGTTCCCTGTCCTGTACCTGCTCTATCCTGCTGTGTTAGCTGTCCTGTTCCTGCCGTGGCCTGATGTTGTGTACGTCGTATCCAGCTACCTATGTTCCTGTCTACTACCGCCTGTGTTCCTGTCCTGCACCTCGGCTGTCACCGCAGGTAGCCACGTCAGGGGTAGCGACCAGGGGGGCCTCGCAGCTAAGTCCGTCCCGCTTTGCGGCGGGCTCTGGTGAAGACCAGGGACCCCTTAGACTCCGCTCACTGGCGTGGTTCTCCATATTCCACCTCGCCTGTGGTGATCACTGTGGATCCACACCCGAATGTCAGCAGTCGGCGCTTCGACTTGATTATAGGATGTACTTCATTTTTCACACATGGCTTTAATATTTTGGCCTTTTATTTTGACAGTGTAATTTGTTGTGTGTTTTTTTTTTCATTTGAGGTTGTATTTATCTAGTTTTAAAGGGAACCTGTCATATAGTTTATGATGCCCAAACAAAAGGCAGCATGAAATAGCTGCAGGTTATCCAGTCCAATCATGTGGGTTTTAATCTCAAACATCCAATGAAGTTAGGCTTAGTGTAGGGAGAAGCCATTGCGAGATGAGCCCATTGTGTGGCTCCTCCCCACCCTCTCAGATTAAAGGGGTTGTCTCCCCATGCTGTTTTACAGAGCCATAGGCAGCTTCAGACCCACATTTCCTGGTAAGGCTGTGGGTGGTTCTATAGCAGTGATTGGCATATCAGCTGTGCTTTTCCTAGCTCAGTCTGTTAAAGTAACATGAGTGCAAGAGGTTTGTAAACTGCAGTGCAAAATGTTACAGAGCTCTAAAGGATTAAAGCTGTTGAGTAAGTAATGTAAACAAGCTCCCATCTTTCAAGTTAAGGAACAGAGCAGGGAGTGAACCATCATCCTGACCACTGCTACAACTTGAAAGACCAGAAAGAGGTGGTTGGTAACTAGGAAAACTTGTGTGCAAAAGCAGGGGATAAGGTCTTTTAACTCTGAAGAGAAGCAAAGTCAGAACAAGAATGTATTTTTAACCCCATAGTGCTTTCTAGAAACTAACGCAGAGGATACACTTTTGTTTTTACATATGTCACATGCATGACAGTTGTCTCTTGGTAGCCTGGAGACTAATTTAAGAGCCCATGGCTTCATAGATAAAAGTGGCAAGTGTACTCTTACTGTACACTCCCTGTTGGATATATAATTTATAATTATATAATTTGACACCATATTTGGCTTGGTTTGAGAGAATGAAAAGCAAGAAGGAAAAATGAACTTTAAAACTGCTAATTAGGATGTTTAGTGACTGCTGTAAAAGGTACTGGTGGTCAATGAGGACTTTTTGTGCACCAAATTCCAGTGTCTCTCAGGCTCCAAACAAACAGTGTTTTTTCCTGGGTAACTGTAAATTGAAACCAGAAACATACAATGCCTATTTCCAGCCAACCAACCTGAGCATTGTACTGGTGAAACACCCGTATAACTAGAGTGAATAGTAAGGGTGTAGCTAGGGGGTACAGAGCATTTACCCCAGGCACAGTCAGAAACAGATGGAGAGTGGGGCATATGGCGAGTGTGGACATCCTGACTTCCCCTTTCTTCACCTTCCTGTGTTCATTAAAGTCACACCAACTTGAGCTTTTTAGTAGCTATTATAACCTGATCTGAGCAGTGGCTCTGTCAGGATAACAATAAAAGGGGGTAGAGGAATCTGCAGAGGTGTTCACCAAACCCTAGAATCCACTGATGGTATGTGATAGATCTGCAGGAGAGGAAAGAATATGTAATAAATCAATCTTACAAATTTATCTTCCCTTTACGGTCTCTTACCTCATCTACAGGGTGATTCAAGCTAATAAAGGGAATTAATTTTAAATATAATAATATACTGTAGAAAAAACGGTGTAAAACAGCTTTACCCTTGTTAGGCCACTTTTAAATTACTATATTTTGGTCAGTATTCTCCGTCAGTATTTTGTAGGCTAAACTACTATTGGATCCAAAGCTTGTCAGAGGTACAAATCTTTCCATTTTAAAAAATATTGACGAATATACTGCTGTGTGAAAGTGGCCTAAATCTTTCATTAAATTCAGTTTCTCCATTTCTCCAGCTACTAAAGAAAAACCTCAATTTATTAATTGCAATACCTAAAGTCAATTAACTTCTCAGTATTTTCTACTTTGCTTCCCATTTGTTTAAAAAAATGCATTTACAATATAATTTATATACATACTTGTCCAGTAGTGCCAACAATGTCAGTCTGTCACACCAAACTTTGATCCATTTACCAGGAAAAACACGAAATTTATAGAACTGGTTTTTTTGAAAACTTGTCTCTGATATGATATTAGATGAATGTTCAGATTCATGACTTAAAGACTGTAAGGCAAACAAGTAGTTATTAATTATGACTAACATTTGAAATGTAAACAGCATGTATTATTTTACCATAAATCAAAACTACAAGCTCACACAATAAAAATGCCTCTCTCTCTACATATCAGACTCCTTTTTCCCCTTTAGGCCGTGTTCACACAGCTTATTCCCGACGTATTTGTGAGCCGTATTGAGCGCACAAATCCGCCGTGAATAAGGGGCGGGACGAGGGCGGGGCCGGAGAGCGGCGGGGGCGCCTCTCCCGGCCCCATAGACAATGCATTGTTTACGGCGCGTACGCGCCGTAAATAATGTGCATGTCACTTTCTCCCCCCGCGGCGGATTCGCCGAGCGGGGAGGAGCGACGGATTCCACTGTTCTCAATGAGAGCAGTGGATTACCGTAATTGCTGCCGCGGATTGGCGCCGTACTGAAGCGCAAATCCGGCGCGCAGTACGGCGCCAATACGCGGCAGAATAAGCCGTGTGAACGAGGCCTTAAGCTATGTCATGTACCAACTGCAACTGTTCCTTCATTCTCAATTTAGTAGACAATTTCATCTTTAGGGAGGCAGGAATTATGACGGATGTTCAGCATCACTGAAAGATCATAATAAAGCTGCAACTTATAGATATCTATTTAGAGGGGAGGAAGGAGCTGCTGCAGAGGGAGAAGAATAAAGCGGGAAAAGGGGGTGAACAGAGGAAAGCGGGAAAAGGGGGTGAACAAAGTAGATACACATATACAAATGTTGGTGATGTTTGTATTAAGCATTCTACCATGGGTGCTTTCACATGCAGCTGCATTTTTGGTGCGTTTTTGAATGCGTTTTTTGTGCAGAAAAAGCACAATTGATGTTGTACATTCCTGGACAAAAAAAGCATCAAAAACGCACCAAAAAAAACGCACTGTATGAAAGCACCATATCTCATTCCTATCTTATTACAGTTATCATAACGAGAGACAGGTGAACGGAATCATCTCTTCTATTCATGTGGTGCGAACTGGAAACAGTGTAACATATCACTGAGAGCACTCAGATAATTAATAGTTAAACACCATGCAGGAAACCAACTTTTTACCCCAACCCATTTTCCCCATAATTCATGGGTTCGAAAGGTATAACAGGCAAAATAGCACCAAGAATTGTTTCAAGTCTCTGGTTCTGACCATATTTACTTAACCAATAATGGATAGAGAGTAATGATATGCATGCTCACAATGGAGCCAGTCACATAAATGCCATGTCGATACTCAGGCAGCTAGTCCAACACTGATAGCTGTGTGGTTTATAAAGCAAATTGACCAAGATAACCCCACACATAAGGTTGGGAAAAGAGATTAAACTAAGTATTTACAGGTAGAGAATAGTTACTACAACCCCATCTAACCTCTTAGCTTAAATAAACTGGGGAATTTTAGAACAACTAGAGAGAGGGTGAGGGATGGAAAGCAGAAAAAAAAACAGACAGTTAAAGGTTTTGTTCATGTCATAAAAAAATACAATGTTTCTGGGGGTGCATTAAAAAACCACATATACTCACCTACCCCTGGTCCTTGGTTCCAGTGTTGCATCTCTCCAGTCTTCTATTTTAAATTTTCTACTGATTGGCTACGAAGCCACGTGCCTTTACTTACATCACTGTTCGGAGATGTTCCCTTCTGAACAGTGATTTAAACCAGTGGCACATGACTACTGTGGCTTATCAGAAGCTGAAGTCATGATGTGTCCGTTTGAAAGTAGAAGACCAGAGACATACAGTGCTATAACTGAGGACCATGGGCAGGTGGGTATATATATTTTTTTTAATGCGACCAAAGAAGTATTCTTCTGATTATTTCTTTTTTTATTTTATGACATGGATAACCCTTTAACATTCAATATTAGCCATTCCAAGCTATAGAAAAGGGTACATACAAAATAAATAAATAAACTTCGTATATCATACTGAAAGTAAATAAATGATACTAAGGGTATGTTCACACGGCTAATTTGCGCTCTAATACGAGCGAGATGCGTGCCAAAATTACGGTAATCATAGTTCTCACAGAGAACTATGTTTTACGCCTCCTGTCCCCGCACGTATTGATAAGTGACATGTCAATAACTTGAGTCGAATACGTGGTGCGAGTAATGCATGTCAATGGGGCCGGCGGGCTGCCGCCTCCCCGCGCCATGGTTCTACGCGCTGATTAGCGCAACTCCCAAATCACCCGCCGTAATTGCGGCCATACTGTAGGCGCCGCAATTACGCCGTGTGAACATAGCCTAATTGTGCTAAATAATGGTAGCAATGCAATTACAAGTAACAGGGTTTATCACTAAAGAGGTTAAATTGGGTGTATGTTGAAGGATGAACAGTATCACAAAAGGAAAGCACTAAATAAACTATGCAGTATTTTATTTTTCTATTATAGTATACTTCGATTAACTCCCAATATTGTCAAGAATATTGAGAGCAGCGACTGATGACAAACACTAATGTTTCAGTTCTCCGGGACTCTAATCTGCAGTTATAAAGTGCAAAAAGATACAAGGACAAGCTGGCAAAAACGTCATGATGGGTGGGAGAGGACCACCAAACCAAACTGTTAATTCTTGTCATCAGTCGCTGTTCTCAATCTTCTTGAAAATGAGAATTAATGTCTAATAAAAGTTGTTCATACTGCATATTTCATGTGGAGAAAGCTGTCGGCTTCTGTTTATGATGTAACTTTATCAAGACAATGTATATACAGATAATATATAGTCTGTGATTACTACATCCCTACCACTGCATTAGACACCATGCAGCAACCAGCAGGATTACACATTGCCAGGGAATTAGCTGATTGGCTAGGCATTGTGTTGGCTTATAATACTATAGTATAGTATACTTTTGTGCACCAATCATACTGTTCACAACTCGACTCTCAAATATGGGGGCATTACAATGTCTTTATGTTTGTGCAATTTTATGTGTATACATGTAAGTCTGAATGTCATGCATAAATTTGTGCAGACATATATAATGAGTGTGGATATATATCAAGAAAACATATATGAGAATGACACAAATAAGGGAGCAACATGATCATGTAACAACTCATCCTCATAATTTTCCAGGCAAAGGAAACCATGGAGTGGGTAAAGGGAACATTATACCCCATTGTACCCTGTTAGGCGCCTTATAAATCCTAACTAAACATGGCAGTCATCCTAGAAAAAAAGAGACCCCATTAGGAACCTTTTCCTATTACACCCTTTTCCATGAGAAGAGGGTGGAAGTGAGATGGGGATAGATATAAATAATTTAAATATTGGGCACTTGAGGCTAAATGGGAGAATTTATATTTTGAATCAGAAAAAAAAACAAAGTCGTAAAACATTCTTAAGATGATTATAGAGTACAAAAGAGTGACAAGTTAATAAAATGGTGTTTTATACATTGATACATTGACATGGAGGGTAACCTGATGGCAACTGTGCAATACCAATTCAAAAACTGGTCTAAACTTGAGTATAAGTCACCATACCATAAACAACATGTACCAATATGAAGTATAATGACTCTCCAATAATTACCATATAAAGATTTTTATTCCAAAAAATACATTATAAATGCAAAAAAATTCAGCTATCACAACTGAAACTACCTTAAAAACATTTAAAAACACAAAATACCCCCAATACAAATATTGGTGACACATCCCTCACCCAAAGTTAACAAACAGTAAATTGGAAAGATGCATAATAAATATACACATAACAGATCAAGTGATCAAAAATACAAAAATGCACCAAACCAAAAAATGATAAAAATACAAGAACCTATATTTCAATTCATTACCAGAGTGGTGGATATGTCACCAAGGAGGGTATTAGCCTCAACGCGCGTAAGCCAAAAATATAGGTTTTTGTATTTTTATCATAATTTTTTGGTTTGGTGCATCTTTGTATTTTTGATCACTTGATCTGTTATGTGTATATTTATTATGCGTCTTTCCAATTTAATGTTTGTTAACTTTGGGTGAGGGATGTGTCACCAATATTTGTATTGGGGGGGGTATTTTGTGTTTTTAAATGTTTTTAAGGTTTTTTCAGTTGTGATAGCTGAATTTGTTGCATTTATAATGTATTTTTTGGAATAAAAATCTTTATATGGTAATTAGTGTTGAGCGATTATTAATCGACAAAGTTGAAATCGGCACAGTTTTTATGTTGATCGAAATTTTTAGATCATGCGATAATTTAGGTTAAAATCTGTGCATCATCTATTAAGATCGCGCCATTTTCGGCACTTCCTGTCATTTTGGCGGCCAGCAAATCAGCTTACAGAATAGAGCAGGGTGAGATGTGTGTGCGACGTCATGACTGGGATGTGTATGGTTGCGATTGGCTGGAAAAATCACATGACCTCGTTTTACATAGAACAGCCCTTCCTGTTCATGATCAGTGTCTCTCAGCGTCTCATAGCAGTAGGACGTGCGCTCTGCCGTGTCCAACCAGCTCAGCGAAATTAGTCTATTTCTTCACAGAGAAAGCTCTACTGTTAGCTGTGATCCTTACAACTTAGTTAGATCAGAGATTGGAAGATTTTATGTAGTTAGGTAGAGAATTTTAAAGGAGCATCTACCGCTGTAAAGTCACGGAGGGAAGCGGGGGGGGGGGGGGGTGGCCGCGGGCGAACACAGACAAGCTCTATAAGAATACTGGATAAGGTTCACCAAGACTTAGTGTAGACATTGCACTGCAATAGCTTTATTATTAACAGTTTTCTATTGAAATATTTCCTGGATATTGGGCAGCCTGAACTTATATTAGGATACACATCTTTTCTAGTAACTGCAGGTCTCTTTGTTAGGTGCAAAACTCCACTTTTATTATCAGTATACATTTCAGATAGGTGTTCTTTTTCAATTTTGCCCATTCCAGCTTTGTTTGATATAGTCACCTTGCAGTTAAATTAGAATCCAGCAATTTTGTAGTCAGCACAGGTTGATAGGTGCCAAAAATACCTTTTATTATCCGAATACATTACAGATACGTGTTTTTTCACTTTGGCGCACTACAGCTTTGTTCATTGAGGCACCTTGCACTTAAATGTGAATACAGCAATTTTGTAGTCACCACAAGTGAATATATAGGTGCCAAAAAATACCTTTTATTATCCGAATACATTACAGATACGTGTTTTTTGCACTTTTGCCCAGTTACAGATTGTTGGATAGAGCCACCTTGCAGTTAAATTTGAATCCAGCAATTTTGTTTTGATTTGAGGGATTTGAGAATAGCTGTGATTTGCCGTCTTTTAATAAGAGACTTTCCAAAACTCTTCCATACCTTCTACAATTTTTATATTTCTGAACATGGAGCAAAATTCAGGTGGTAAGCGAGCAAAGAGGGGGTAGGACATGGAGGTAGAGGTACGAGAGAAGGTGCTCCTTCCAGTGCTGGCGACAACACGCATGCCAGCGGATTGTCAGTTGCAGGACCATCAGGCCTGTCATCACTGGGTCAGGGCCCTGTGAATCTCAGTAACGAACAGCGTCGCCAATCTGTCCTTCAGTGGTTAATGCAACCTGCATCCAGCACAATTGTCATGTTTTAAATTTTTCGGGGCATTTTGCTGGGAAATGCAGCTAGACTACAGGTCCTATTATAAAAAATGTGGTTTCTAACAGACATTTGTTCTTCACAATTGTCAAGAGTGGCACAAGGGTGATGGTGCTGTCAGAAACAGGAATGGGTAGGACACTGTTAATGGACACATATTGCAAAATGACTTGTTTTTGCAAGATCTTTAACATAGCTATCAATCCCTGTATTGAGACAACCCATTTAATACAATTAAAAAAAGAGAAACAAAGACATGGTGGGATTCCATCCTATTTTAAAAATGTGTTTTCTAGAATTAAACTACTAAAAAACTTGCATGTACAAAATAGCTGGTAATAAAATTCCTCTGAATTGTACAAGGGAGGTACAGGAAAACTTGACCAGATGTAGGTTATTCAGAGGACATGGAGTATGGAGCACGGACAGAGAACAGAGAACAGAGACAATTTCCTCCAGCATTTTGAGTAAAATGAGAAAAAGAATGCCAAGAAAAAGGGCACCTGGGTGGAACAGGAGCGTTAACCACCAGTATTTCCAAGTGAAGCTCAATTGGTCCGCACTCATACGGAGGGGCAAGCGCTACCCAGGACAGGGACAGTATATGTCCAGTGAAACTAAAATGGTGGTTGAAAGACTCCTTTTTCTGGCACTTTTTAATCTGGGGTCATGCAGGTTTGGGGCTCATGCTGTGGCCCAGGACAGGTATAGTCAATGTCCAGTGAAACTAAAATGGTGGTTGAAAGACTCCTTTTTTCCGGCACTTTTTAATCTGTGGGTCAGACAGGTTTAATGGTCATACTGTGGTACAGGACAGGTATAGTCAATGTCCAGTTCAACTAAAATGGTGGTTGAAAGACTCCTTTTTCCGGCACTTTTAAATCTGGGGGTCATGCAGGTTTGGGGCTCATGCTGCGTTCCAGGACAGGGATATTCAATGTCCAGTTCAAGTAAAATGATGGTTCAAATCATACTGCCTTCTGGCACTTTTTAATTTGTGGGTCATGCAGGGTTAAGGCTCATGCTGTGGTGCAAGACAGGGATTGTGAATGGTGTGTGATTTTTTTTCTGTGGCTGTTATAACCTAAGTGTGTTGCCTAAGATGTAGCACGTATCCATTTGACTGTTGTGGATGTTAATTCCAGCTTCTCTCCAGCCTGTTTGGGTGTAAGAATGAAGGTGTTGTTGCTCTCCCATAGACTTTTATGGTCATCGTTGATAATCTACCATCGACTATCTTGTCGATGATGGTCGACTATCGACCATCGACCGATGTCGATGGCCAACGTAATCGCTCAACACTAATGGGAATTATTGGAGGGTCATTATACTTCATATTGGTACATGGCAACTGTGGTCTACAAAATGGTGAAAGAAAGCAATCGAATGTCAATCTATTACTCTACCCATGAGGGATCAGTGATTGAATAAGGAACCTTCAGAGGAGGTTTTTCTATCAGGGATATTTTATTAGAGCTGGAGCAGTATCAAACTCTTTCTTGTAGAACCCATGATTTTATTTGCCTTGGCAGTAGGCGTCCAAAACTATTAGCTGCAGTTTAGTTTTCAGCCAACTTAAATTTCTACTTCTTTTTTATGTCAGTTTTAGCCAGCATTTTCCTATATAGTAAGTAATCTTGATAAGGACTTTCCATGTATGTTACTTTACATTTTTCAGTGCTAAACATTTTCCAATTGCCCAAGCCTTAAATTTATCCACATTAAATTCTAACATAATTATTTGTGACTGCAGACAGTTTCGAGACAATCTTTTTTGAAGACCGTGTGATAAACATTTATTTATAAAGCACTCAAGTGAAAAAAGCACTTACATATGGTGTGCCACATCTGCTTCTTTTTGCAGTGATTATTGAGGCTTTTGACTCTTCAGGATCATCAGAAAGTAGTTCATGATTACCCGATGTTTCTGCTTCTGAGTTTAACTCTGTGTCACTGTAAAGTGTACATATAAGCTTTATTATGATTAAGTAATTCACATACAGTTATACTACTTTAAATTAAATTGGAATTCCATTAAATTGGAATCAAACTAATAAACTAAAATAAGACTAATTTGGTACTTGTTTTTAATACTACCATAACTAATAATTTTAGAGCTATTAGGAAACGCCTCTGAATTAAGGTGATCCTATCTCACACTTTTAAGGCATATCGATTGGATATGCCATTAGAGTGTGATAGGTACGGGTCCCACAGATGGGAACAAGCCCCCGAAAGTTGCTTGCGAACAACTCTTCATTCTTTTCTGTGTGAGTACAGCCGAGCAGTTTGTTCAGCTATTCATGGAACTCCCATAGAACAGAATGGTGAGTTGTGCAATCAACTCTCCATTCTGTACAAAAACTTTTGTGGGCCCTTTCCCAAGATAGGTATTGATCCCAGAGGTGCGACGCACACCTATCACACTTTGTTGACATTTCATGTTAATATGCCTTAAAAGTGTGAGATGGGAACACTCGATTAAATTTTATAAAAAGAATTGTACTTGCATATTTTACATTTAGCATTTTATTAAACCCGTTCCTTCAGGTTTTTATAGACAAGATCTACAAGATCTACAAGATCCAGTATTTTTTTCTTTTAACATCAATCTTGTCCCACTAATACTGCCAAAGTAATTTAATGTTGTCTGTAATGTACAGCTAAAAAACCACAGCGATTGTGCGAACTCTGTACGATCAACAGGATGTAAACTTATGTCCAGGTGTGTTAACCCCTAAACGACTTGGACATAAGCTTACGTCTAAGGTTGTGAAGGGGCAAAATAGGACTACATATACCATATGTTTAATAATTATGGAAAGTAATTATGACAAAAAACATAATATAAGAGCTGACCTGTAACATTTTCTAGATCTACAATATAAAAATGTTTTCTCTAGATATTTCACTTTTCTTGCTTGTAATCTACATCAGTATACTGGAGTTGTAGATACATGACTACAACTACCATGATGAAACATGATAATATAGCTACGGAAGCTGTGTAGGGCCAAAACAAATTTATAGATTAAAAGATTTTTAAGATGAGAGGATAGATATTTGAAAGTACATACATCTCCAACTTTTTCACAGCTATTCTAAGTACTTCTGATTTATTTAACATTGAAATTCCACATGTTCAGAATGCAAACCATAAAAATTATGGTGTAAGTAAAAGACCTGTTTAAAACTCATGGTGCCAATTTTGAGTACCTTAAAAGGAGGATTGGATTTAATATCTGTGAACTAATGCTATATTACAAAAGTGAATAAAAGTAGGGACAAGGACACTTCTGCCTCATACTCTTCTGAAAATAAAAGAGTCTATGGCAGATAGCCATTTACTCAGACCAGTTCATATTGTCTATTATGCAAAGCAAGAAGTGTTTTGGACACAGCACAAAAAAGGTGCTTTCGATGCCTGTACATCATGTCTTGAGATAACAAAACATTAGGATCTTGGCTTGTTTAGTGTGGTAAATTAGTGAGTGAGAAATCCTACCATTGGTGTTTATCAACAGCTAAATACCAATATCACTTTTGAATATAATTTTCAGAACATTTTGAGAAAGGAGATTAGGTGGTTGCCCATGCAAAACATCCTTTCTTGTTCTAGGGCAGAAAGTAATTTGTGTAAGCATGAAACTTGTTAAATCCTTGCACTGCCAAGGACATATTTCAGCAATGTGTGTCTGCCCCTTTAAGAGGTGCTTGTCTATTTCCAGCCTTAGCCAGGGTTCTGTTTAGAGCATAGTGGGTTAAATCCTTTGTTCAATTCCTGACTAGAGCAGTGAACTTAAACCTCCCTGTTTCCTAATTTTTCATCTGTGATTGCTTTGTGTTTCCTGGCTCTTGTCCCTAGGCGTTTGCTGTTCTGTTGAATTTCCTTTGGCTTTGGACCTCAGTTTATATTGATTATTCTTCTGCCAGCTGACTCAGTACTGCATGATCTCCTGGTTTGACCCTGGCCCACCTGACATTGCTATCTTCCTGTTTTCTGTTCTGTCTGTCTATGATCGATCTGTTTGTCTTCCATTCGCTGCCCCTCGTTTGTCCATGGTCTGGTCATGATAAGGTTCCAGCGCGGGGTCGCCTTTCTTGGGGAGGTTGCTCTACTTATGCAGGGTAAGCCAGGGAAACATAAGGGCATCCCTGACACACATGCATTACATCAGAACCTGTAATAGTTGCCACAATATTGAAGCCAAGAATCTTAGCACTTATATAATAAAAGGTGTATTTGAGTCACAGCATTTACAATCAGGAAGTAACACTCATCACCATGCTCCTCAACTCAGTATCTGTGTACACAAGGATTGTACTGGGAAAGTGACAAGAAAAATTATTAGAATCTGTTGCTGTCATCACCTCTCCCGCCTACCAGTGTCTTAAATAATCACCTTCTGTGAATAATCGGCTCATTTATCTCAGAAATTTATTTTTTTGTGTCCTACAAAAGTGTTGAAATAGTTACCCAGCCCTGCAATGCAAGAGGGAACAGGTTCAATATCAATATCCCTAAATAGCTGTCTACAGATGGTCGACTCAGGTTTGACTGGTTTAATCTTTGTCAATTCCCATAAGCCCCTTCTCTTCAATATCTAATATGCATATTCATTGGGAATATAAACTCCACTGTACAATACACCACTGTCATTATCTTCCCATAAAGCTCTTCTCCTATGTATGTAATATGCATATTCATTCCAATAGAGCTGCAGGCCCCATTAAATACATGTTCCACGGGAGGGTATAGTATTGGCTCAAGACTCTAGTCATAAACTACTTCTCTGTCACGTGTCATCTTCATACTCATTTTAATAAGACTGTAGGCTGACAAAGATGGCAGTGTGCTGTGTAATGTGATACCTAGTCTGCTTAGTTCATTCTAGGTGAGGCACGCAGTTGCAATAATATGAGAGAAGTGAGATGGAAGCCCATCACAGTCAGGGCTGAGGTGTTTGTTGGTGCAGTGCATTGGCACGGGCAGTACGGTAAGATGGGGCGCAAGACCGTTATGGAGATGGCGAATTTGACTTAAGGTTGTTGGTCATAAGGCATGGTGGCAGCTTCAGCAGGACATGTTATGAGTGTGCTGAGCGAGCGAGGAGGGTGAGTGGGCTTTATGTGGATTCTCTGATGGCTAATTGGTGTGCACCTGAATGGGGTGTTTACCTACATGATATAAAAGGAAGTGAGCTCAAGACCACATGTGATCGGACCTTAAGCCTTGATATAAAGCCAGGTTAGCTGGCGAAACATGTCGGCCGAGGTCAGGCATGCGTTTTAAATTGTGATCTCTCACCTCTGTCTACAAGTGTCACCTGCTGCAGACGGTGTCCACAAGGGGGCCTTATTTGTTCTGTGTCTATGAGATTAGGGATGACTGCCCAAGTAGTTGGCTTGGGATCCCTTACTGAAGCTAGTACTTTGCTATAGATATAAGGCTCTCCTGTTAATAGGTGGGGTTCCACCAGACTTGATGATAGAAAGGGAGTTATTCCCTCTTTCAGAAGCAAAAAGGGTTAAATGATGAGGATAGAGATCAGGTTTTCAAATAGTGTGTATAGAGGTTAAGAGTTAGATATAATAAAAGTTACGTTTTAGTGTTTAATAGATAGAGAACTGATAGAGTTTAAGTTTGCCTATGGCAAAATAGTTAATATAGCAACTGTAAATGTGAAACAGAATATCAATTACAATAAAGCACTAAAACAATCTTCATAATCAATTAACCACTGGTGCTATACCATTAGCATATAGTAAATAGGAAGGCATATGGAAAGATCTTAGCATGTATTTCTGCATTTTTTTCTAGGAACAATAGTTCAGAATAGTTCAATTGTTCCAGGCCACCCAAGTGTATACTTATACTTATATACCTTTCTTGGCCTCAACTCACCCGCTTGAGTCTAAATATGGCACACTCATCCTGATAAGGACCGCCCCATATGGGAGCCATACCCTGCAATAACTCACCTTGCTCATCTCTATCATTCCCTAACCATTCTATGCCCAGTATGTTTCCATGCCCTGTAGTTTAAGTTTTAATACTGGTGTCATGATGCGCTCCATGGTTCCCACTTGGGACCGCGGTTGTGCTCATTTCGGCATTCCCCAGGTCAGCCACTACTCAACTCTCCTGCTCCGCTCTCCTGCTATGGCCGTTGGGTGCTTACCCATCCTGTAGAATGCATGTGGGCGAGCTCTCTGACATTTAAAGGGACAATCACCGCTGATTTCCAGTCACCGGTCGCTGGACCCTTCATTAGGTCCCTTACTCCGGTGCTCCCTGCTGCAGTTTTGGGGTGATTTTCCTAGCCTGTTCGCTTGTTACTCATTTGCTATTCCTGATCCTGCCGTCTTCCCTAACCTTTCTGAGTATGTCCTGACTACGTTCTGCCTGCCGCCTGCCCTAATCTACCCACCAGTGACCTGACTACGTCTCTGTCTGCACCTCCTGTGTGGTGCAACAACTCGGCAGTCACCGTGAGTGGCCACGTCAGGAGTAGTGTCCTGGGAGTCTCCCGCAGCTAACTCCATCCTACCCTGCAGCAAGCTCTGGTTAAGACCGAGGAGCTCTTATGACTACACTTCCTGACGCGGCTCCGAGTCATCTCTCACGCTGACCCACTGGATCCACTACCTAAGCTCTTTACAATTGTATTGGTACATCCTCTTGATATATTTAAATTTGGAAATTTACACCATTCTCTTTAAACTGAAACTGGAATTTAGCAAGGAATAGCTTACTCAGATATAGAGGCACATTTTGGCTTAATTTTCCCACAATGCTCTGCACTCTCATTTACATCCATCAGGAAACATGATCTACTGTTTTCTGTGAAGAAAAAGCAAATTTAAGCTTCATAGGCATCGAGATAACGTCCTCCAAAGATCCTTTTTTTTTTTTTTAACACAGGTACGGTTAGAAGAAAAGGTCAACCCTTTCATATTACCTGAATTTCTGCATTGATTATTAATAGATAACATTATTTCCACATTATAGACAAACATAAACTAAACTAATAACACACAAACAGATGTCCTTTATTAAGCACAATAAGTACACATTTACAGAAGAAAAAAGAAAGTGAAACATTTCAAATTAATAACCTGTAGATCCTCTTTTGGCAGCAATGACAGCCACCAAACATTCCCTGTAGCTGCAACTGAGACATGCACAATATTTAAAAAATACAAATGTGTTTCAGTTCATCAATATTTTAGGGATGCCTTGCATGCACAGCCTGCATCAGGTAATTTTGCAGCATTTCTATGAGTTTATGGTCATCCTTTCATCAGCTCCAGGTCATGCAACACTGCCTTTATATTTTCTGGTAAAATGTTTTGATTCACCTTACACTTTTGAATTATTGTACCCTTAATGATCACAGGCCCAGGCACAGCAAACAGAGACAGCAAAAAAAATTGTCATTGCACATATGTATGAAAAGTCTTGCGCCCAAAATGGCCGCATGTCCTACATCCTCGATACTTCTTGGGGGCGTGTCGCGCTACATTTGTAAGATTAGGAACATTTATGTATGTTGCTCGACAGAATGTGGCACAAAAATGTCATACTAATCCATGCCAACTTCAAAGTGGCAAGACCGAGCCCAAATTTGTTTCAGCAATTCTTTCCTAGTTACCACTACAAAAGTAATATAAAGTAATATGATAATTAGAGATGGGTGAATTTCTCAAAAATTCGATTCCGTCACTTCGCCGAATTTTCCGACAAAAATAAATTCGGTCCGAATTACTTCGGCACGAATCGCGTTAAAAAGTAGCTATTTCCAGGCTGCACAGAGCCTGCATGGTTGCTGTAGAACGTGGTGCATGATTAAAATATGCAGGAGGGGAGCTTGGTTTGGTTCATTATACAATGTTGGTTTTGTATGACACGCAGAATGGACTGACGCCGCTATTTGAATCCGTTTAAACTATAAAAGTCCCCATGGCACTTAAGAGGCAAAACTGACCCAAAAAACTACAAGCGGGAATGTAGCCTGATAATGTCATGAAGCGAAAGCTGGGAAAAAAACAAGCTGAGAGCTTAGGTGGCAACATTTAGTGACAGGTGTGGGGTGACGGCGGCAGCCCAGCAGCATGAGGTCAGGCAGTGGCACAATGACATTCTGGAGGTGGCAAACACGAGGAAGCCCACAGAGTCGGCACAATGACTGACAGAGGAGGTAACCGGAGGCAGCGTGTATGAGGTCAGCAGTGGCCACATTGTCTTTCTGGAGGCGGCAAAACAGTATTAGGCCACAGAGTGGGCACAAATGATACAGTGTGGAGGTCACGACAGCGCAGCATGAGATCAGGCAGTTGCACAATGAATTATGGAGGCGCAAAACAGTTATTAGGCCTATCAGGAGTGGCTATCATTCTCACGTGTGGAGGGTCACGCGGCAGCAGTATGACGATCAGGCAGTGGAACTAATGAAAATTTCTGGAGCCAACTAAACAGTATTAGGCCACTGAGTGGACACCTCAATCACTAAGTGTGGAGGTCACGGCGGCAGCAGTATGAGGATCAGGCTGTGGCACTATTACATTCTGGAGGTGGCAAAACAGGAGGAAGACACCAGAGGGACACAAAGAATGAGATCGGATGTCACGGCGGCAGCAGCATGAGGTCAGGCAGAGGCTCAAGGACACTGTGTGGGACGGACATGGTCTCGCAGCCACAGCTGCAGCATGAGGTCAGGCAGTGGACAATGGACACAGTGTGGAGGGACATGGCAGCAGCCCCAGCAGCAGCATGAGGTCAGCAGTGCACAATGAAACAGTGTGGAGGTCATGTCAACAGCAACTTCAGCATCAGCATGAGGTCATAGAGTGGGAACAATGAAGAGTGTTGTGGTGGGTGGCAATACCAGTCCCTGGTATTGTTGGTGGTTGGCTCAGATGGAGATAACATCCAAAATACTGGCCAGCAGATGTGTGGCATCAGCGGGTGGCGCATCAGAATTGTGGCTGAGGCAGGTAGTTTGAACTCAAACTGACGCCTAAGGCATTGGTGTGTGGAATCTGGAGGTTCACGCCTGATCTCATCTTGACAAAGTTAGCCGTTCCACATTTCGTGGTCAAAGAGGGTTCCACTTGGGGAACGAGGACCCCGCCCGCACTGATACACCCGCTGTGATGCCAACTACTGGCCGGGCAGACAGCTCTCTCAACTGCAAACACGGAAGTGCGGCCACAACATCCAGTATGGTGCCCAGTAGTCAAGCGGTTCTTGCTCAACTGCCGTGGCAAGAGTGAATGTCCAAAGTAGGCCAAACCTGTTGGTTCAGAGGACTGATCAGGTCCTGCTGCTGATGGCGACTGCTCCTCACTAGGCGGTGAAGGGAGCCTGCTCATCAGTTGACTCCAGCCTGTAGGTTACTACTGATGGAGCTGGTTAATTGCTCCTACCTCCCCACTCCCCCAGCAGCCGCGGCAGTAGTACGTGAGCGCTGAGGAACCCCCCGGTCAGATCTGTCAGAGGAGGGACGATGCGCAATAGCAGCGGCCAACTGATTATGAGGATTTCCATATTTGTTATTTGAGGTTTGTCTTCCCTCTCAATAGCTGGGAAAAAGGCTCCATTTTGGACCGGTTACGAGGGTCAATTGGGTGGAGAGCAGAAGTCATCCCATCTGGTAAGGGATGCTGATATTCGGCTGTCACTAGCAAGGCAAGTAAGCATGCTGGCGGGCCAATCTGCACAAGTGACTCCGAGGGGATCCCTGCCTCCATTTATCCAATATATACTGCACGTGCTTGCGGTGTCATCTGCCTCGTATTCCTCATACTCCATTCCATCCCTCCTCAGCTGCGTCCTGTTCCTCCTCTATTGTCACACTGGGTAGAAATCCAATCATTTCACCAGACATGCTTATGCTCCAATGTCTATCACTCCTCCTCATTTCAGATCCCCCACCGGATTATGTGCACGAGATGTAGTCGCACGTCTCCAGTCACCTAGCCCAGAATGATTTTTTGAAGTCCGTTCAGGACATGAAGCAGTGGAATGACGTTATTCAATCCCGTAGTCCTGGCGACTGACAAATAACGTCGCCTTCTCGAATGGCCTCAGCAAACGGCAGGTGTCACGCATGAGCTGCCACTGCCTGGATCATCAAAAAAATTGTTAATGGCCTTTCTCTGTTCATACAGTCGGTTCGACATGTGCAGGCTGGAATTGCAACGGGTGGAAAATCGCAATTATCAGGTGTGTTGGCGGAGGCCAGTTACTTGACGCTGCAACTCGAGTGGGTGGTCCTGGCTTTGTACTAATGGATAAAGGGCATGCACAGTTTCCTGCGACATTTTCAGAATGTTCTGAAGATCCGGTGGAAGACTTCAGGTACCCTGTTCACAACCAGATTGAACACATGCGCAATAGCAGGCGATTGGACCATCGGATCATCGGTGCAGACGAGGGACACCATGTTCTCCCATTGTCGTCACCATGGTTCGATTTGACAGTTGGCGAGGAGACTGCCACACATCGATTTATTGCTTGCATGACGCGGATGCAGTTCCTCACTCTGTGTGACTTCCATTCGCCGAGGCAAGCCAGGTGCTAGAATGCGTGTCACCGCTGTGCCCTACACTTGTGGTATGATGGAGCAGTAATTTTGGAGCTGTGATGGTTGGAGGAGGAGGAGGCGGTACATTGGCGCAGGATGCAAGCAGTTTTTGACAACGTGGAGGAAAAGCGGCGTCTCCTGTCCAAGGTGTTGGTGTGCCCTGGGCAGGGGCAGCAACATTCACCCAGTGGGCCGTAAAGGAACATGTACGGGCCCTGACCGTAGTTTCAGTCCAGAGTCGCGCTGCCAGGGCACCTTGGAACAAACCGGATAAGCTCAAGTGATGACCCTTCTGTTCTACATATTTATGAAGTGCTGGTAATTCCTTTTTGGAAAAGATAATTACGGCTTGGAACTCTACCATTCGGTCGGCACAAGCCATTAGTTCTCTGATTGGTGCCTGAGTCAACATTTGGAAAGGGTGGGACTAGCAATACCAATAGCAACTTGGACAGGAGCACGGTCAGCTGCTGCACCTTGGTGTTGGACGCATACTGTTGCGTCTTTGCAAACGCCTCGCTGAACGTCTGACTGGCGCCATGAGTAGCGAGGAGAGCTAAGGAGAATCTGGTAACCAGCAGTGAGTACAAAGAGAAATACAGCTCCCATTCTGCCAAGAGGTGGTGGAGCCTTGACTGGCTGCTATGGCATGCGAGGCCTCTGGCGCTGCTGCTGCTGTTGCTGCAGGCGGCAGGATGGACCACACTTCTGAGCCACGTTTCTCCCAGGCCACGGATGGTGACGACTGCAATGTGTTGACCAGGGACGTGGTGCCAACGTTAGCTCCCATGGCCACGCTTCCCTTTCTGCCAACAGATTCTACATATTTCCCATATTCGGCTCCTCCGGTGTCTTAGCACAATAGAACTGCCACACCGCCGGAGTATCGGATTTTACGCCATCGCTCACACTGAGTGACTACTGCCGCGCTGCCTACGGCTGAGCCCCTGTGCCGCTACTTTCTTGGACCTTTTTTTGCGAAGCGGATTTTTACCCACAAGGCGCTTGGCTCCGACCTCACACTGCGCTATCCTGCTGACTCACGGCCACACGTCAACTTGCTGGCTGCGCTGTGCTGACGCGCAAGCTGTCACCCCTCTTCTCTGACGATGAGGCCCTTGCATCACCCGGCTACAATGTGGGTTGGTCTGCTAAATCATCTATTTGTGTTTCATCGTCACTGCTGTCTTCATCACCGGTCTTGGTATGCAGAGGCTGACTCTCACACATGACCTCACATCCACTCTCCACATCTTTACCTTGGACGCATATTGCAGGGAAGCTAGGGGAAAGGGCCATTTCTTCACGCTGCCATGTAGCTGCTGATGACCTCCTCAAATTGTTCATCTCGCCTATATAGTGGAGCTGAGCCCCAGTACCTATAGTAGATCTCTGGCTGAGGGAACCGGATGGGACAGAGGAGGGCTGAGGACAGGTGAGGCCGCTGACCCGAATCCTGGGCCATGCCATCTAAAAGGTTGTGTCTGAGGTTTCACAGACTCTGGCTGGGGTTGTCAGATGTCATTGGGAGGCAGGGCTAAACTAGTCAACCAATCAAGGAACCTTGGGTTGGCTGAACAACCACACCGGACGCTAGATGACGCGGCAGTTGTGGCACAACGAGTGACGCCTGCTGCGTCGTCCCTCCTTGTGTCTGGACCTGGGGCCTGTTGCCATGGAATGTTTGTGCCACTGCCACTCGCAGTGCAGAGCCTTGCCACTCTCTGTCTGACATACTGTTTATTCTAAAAATGTACAGACACTGTTTGATGATGGATATCTGTATATGATAATATACACCCAGTTTTTGGACTCCAAAGGAAACCAGTAACAAGCTAGGGTAAACCTTGGAATAAATTGCGATCCAACTAATGGACAGGAAAAATTTACTTGTATGTGCCGTTTAAAAACACTGTGTTTTTATAAATGTTAAAAGCACATACAGGGCTTAATTAAACCTTCGGACATGAATTCGGCCACAGGAATATTTGATATATTTTGGCGTTGAAAAAGGACTGTTTATTTTTGTCAGCAACACTAGGCAAAAACAACGCTCTATTTAACCACTGTTGTAAAATTGCGCTAAAGAATTGAGCCGCACAAAATGTAGCTTTGTAGCGTGTATACAATTGCGTGTTTTGCTACCGCACATACAACAAGTAGATTACAGTTGCTAAAGAACCTTTGCTTGTGAATTAGGCTTACAGGAAAAATTTATATATTTTGCGCGTTGAAAAAGTTGTTTATTTTTGTCTGCACACCAGCAAAACAACGCTTATTACCCCTGGATGTAAATTGAGCTATAGAATGAGCAGCCAAAAAGAAGTGGTTATTTGTATTGTAAAAACGCTGTTTCTTTAAATGAATACAACAGGAAAATGCTTAGTTACCACTTGGATATTGATTGTATTTGCAGCTGCAGTGACGCACACTGGATTTCAGATCCATACCCCAAAAAATTAGAAATAGAACATTTAAGAGACCAGTCTCTGGACCAAGCTGAGACCACCCACCACAGAAATCTATATATAAAATTCAATTCTTACATGTAAGAGCTATCAGCCGCGGCAGACACCTTCCCTGATGAGCACAGTGAGAGGTGTGTATGTAGTTCCGGCGTCCGCGCCCGGACTTTAATAGTGCGGTGACGTAACTGGAATCCCGCCGGTACTCTGATTGGCTTATTCTGCACATGTCATGCAGGCATTATGCCCCTTCTTCCTCCCAAGTGCTTTGCCCCATGGTTGCGCCATGTGCTCGCAGCCATTTTTTCATTCAAAAGGCACACTTGTTCACCCAAAAGTACCCAAAGTTCGACTTCGTTACACGACGAAGTTTTCCTGATATTCTAAACGGAATCCACTTCGTTAGAATCAATTCGCCCATCTCTAATGATAATTATAAAATTATATAATATAAAATTATTAAAAGATAATATGATATAAAATTATCAGGTAGTTACAAAGTTATTGTAGTAGTATCAATGATTACAAACACATCACAGCAGGCTAGAAATAAAATAAAAGCCACAGAAAAGTATCTTAGTGAATATAAGGTATAGTTGTAATTTTGCTTGGCAAACCTCTCGTCTCAGCCAGACCTCAGGTATCAGCTACTAGCATATATATGTATTATAAGCTGAGAGCAGGAAAATTAATTTTAAATAGTAATCAACGTCTGATGAACATATGTTCATGTGAAATCCTGACATACTGACCCACTGACCTACATTTGGAGGAATGAAAATTAGTTTACAATCTAAAAGTATAAAAAGATATATAAAAATATGAACGTAATGTTATAATTAACAAACATAAAATATCATTAGAAATACAAATAAATGAACTTTGCATTTGTCCCTAAAGTGTCAAGCATCATATTAATGCTTCTCTTTATATATATGGCACAATGCTCTTCCTCCTACAGAAATGTCAATATCAATCTTGTAGTTAGAATGTTACAAGAAATAAAGCTATTTCTGGCAATCATTGTTAAGAATAGTTACTTCAGTATCCTAATAGTTTTTTTTTCTATTTTTCTCTATAGAGACAAATGTACAGGTCATTTATTTGTATTTCCAATACAAAATTCATCATGTGAATTATAAGATTATGTAAAATCTTACAAAATATCCTTTTATACTTTTAGGTCCAAATGTATGAAAACTGTCTAGGTCTAAGACTTTCTTTGTTGCCCATAGCAACCAGAGAGCTCCCCTTTCATTTTTTCACAGCACTGCATAAAGTGAAAAGGGAGCTTTTGTTGCTTGATGTGGTCAACAAAGTCTGAGACCTACATGTGGCCCTTAGATTGTAAGTTAATTTTCGTTCCTAAAAATGTTGGTCAGTAGGTCAAGATTTTCCATGCTATGAAAACTTAACATTTATTGTTAAATTTTTTAAATATTAAAGCAAACAAATTTTAATGAGATCACTGTTTTTCTATTTTATTTTCCTGCTCTCAGCCTATAATCTATATATGGCAGTAGCCGGCTCCTGAGGTCTTGCTGGGGCCTGAGGTTCACCAAGATCACTATAATACTTTATATTCACTAAGATACTATTCTAACCACATTTTATTTTATTTTTGGTCTGATGTGATATATAGTTGAAACCAGAAGACACATTACTTTTAATAGTCAATAGTTTACATACACTAGGATTACTATGTCTTTAAACAACTTGGGACACAATAAATAAGACTTCCCCTAATATGCAAACAGGAATAAATATTATTAATCCAAAATACCAACAAAAATTATTATTCCTTCTAAAATATAACTTTTAATTAAATACATTTAAAAATTATTCTCACATTGGTCAAAAATCCTTAATTTTATGGGACATATCAAGGCAACAATGACAAATACTTCCCTTTCCTTACTCCTATCTGGTCTAAACTACTAATATTCCTCAGTGGAGACCCCACCCCAAAAAGAGTGACTCCGCAAAACTCCTCCACTAGTCCCTTCTACTGACCCTGCACTAGTATCTAGTAAGCCCACTAATGTCAGGAGAGAAAAGTAGAGTACAAACAAACAAAGCAGTGGCAAGTAATGACATATGGTATAGTAATACACACCTCTTATCCGACTCAAACTATCCCCAGACGCCCCAATCTCAGGGAGTTTTCAATGGCATCAAAAACAGCTAATGCACTGCTTCAAAAAGTTTTATAGATCACAGATAGTATTTAGAAATAATACATAGTACCTGTAGATACTTTCATCATCCAACAGACTGGTATGTCTTATAGATGGTACTCGGGGAGCTGGTTTGCTTCCTTTGTAATGGGACCCCCAAAGTATTGGTGTATCCAATGTCCCATGAAGATGCCCGGAATGGAGGAGAACTTATAGAGGTAAGCTCCACCCATGCCAGTTAACATACACCCCCCAATTTCGCATATCCCTTATGCTTTAATCAATAGTTATGTTGGTTTTACCACCCAATATCCATGCTGCATTATCGTCGATCTCTGAAGGTTACTGCGCATGTCCAGACCAGTACTACGTCACTGGGCATCACTTAGAGATTAATGCGCATGTCCAGAGGTTCCAATAGGGCGCCGCTCGCTTCATTCATTAAACCGAGCCTCTGCCAGAAGACCAGACACCGCTTCTCCATCTGAGCAAATCAGAATAAATCTTGCTCGTTTTAGGTTAATTAGGATTACCAAAATTATTTATATTTGCCAACTGTCAGAATAATGAGAGAGAAAATATTTAAAGCATTTTTATTACTTTTAATAAATAGTCAACAGTTTACATACACTAGGATTACTATGTCTTTAAACAAGTTGGGACAGCCTATATGACGCTGTAATGTCTTTGGAAGTTTCTGATATGTTTATTGGCAACATCTGAGTTAATTAGATACTCACCTGTGGAGTTATTTTTTGCACACCAGAAACACACTGATTCTGTGTGTAACTTCATAGGAAAGTCTAAAGAAATCAGTCAAGATGCCAGGAAGAGAATTGAGGACTGGTACAAGTCCGATTCATCCTTGGGTGCAATTTCCAGATACCAGAAGGTGCCTCATTCATCTGTACAAACAATTATACGCAAGTACAAACAAGATGGGAATGTCCAGACATCATACCGCTCAAGAAGGAGACAGATTCTCTCATTATTCTGGCATTTGGCGAATAAAAATAATTTTGGTAATCCTAATTGACCTAAAACAGGTAAGGTTTATTCTGATTTCACATCAGATAGTGAGAAAAACATGCATATGTGTCTTTATATACTGTGTGTAAACTTTTGGTTTCAACTGTATGCGTAATCACTGATCATACGACGATAACTCGGTAAATACCTGATTGAAAATGGGGTTTATTGTAGATGCTGTAATGGTTTTATAATTTTATATTATAGAATTTTATATAGTTTTATAATTATCACAAGTTAGTTTTTATTGTTTTAGTAGTTTAATTGGGAAAGATTTTTTTATTTTTTTTGCCTACTGGCAATAACAGTTTGTCTACATTAATTTGCTCTTAGCTTCGCCACTTTGAAATTGGCAAATATTTCTAAGACACTTTTGTGCCACGTTCTATCAAGCAACAAACAAATGCGTCTAATGTTATGAATTCAGCGCTGCCCTCCCTCCCCACACATTTGGCTCAGACAAAAGTGCAGAGAACATCAGACTTGCACCTGTTTTTGGCTCTTGACCTTTCATACATTTGACAGACAAAGTCAACAGCAATATTTTGTTGGAGTGGACACAATAAATTTCCCCCTTTAACTTGACAAGCATAGCCAACCTAATGGACCAGGATGTGTGAATGAATGTCTGTTACTCCACTAATGTGTTTATATTTAATAATCAATTAACTATGTTTACACTTTGGTTGCAAAGTTAAACAATGTGCCATGCAGAGTCCCAGCCAAGAGAGCTCAATGCATTCTGGGGCGAGGTAAGAGACAAAGAACAGGATGGTCAGATAGCTGGAGTGTAATGTGCTCTGTGGGGTTCTAGGATGAAATAAGTCTGTCATGCAGTTGGAAGGAGCTGTGAGTAAACTGCAAGGAGCAAGAAAATAATGGACTGTATATTGGTGACTGTGGAAACTAGCGTTCACCTGCCATACACCCCAATGCTGAATTGCATACCAGAAACTAGACATCTGAATTCTTTCCAGAGTTACAGAGAAAATATATGCTGTTTAAGTATATTCAGCTTGCAGAAAATTACAGAGAGAAAGTACTGTTCCAAAGATGGAGAGAGCTTAATGACTGCTGGACTCTGCTGTTTATGATGGAAACTGCTGCTGAACCTCTCTCTGCACTGTACTGCTGTAATCTGTGATGTGACTACTGTCTGCATTGTTAAGCATATAAAGGTTACAAGGACAAGGGGTCAGCCTTTCAATGCTCAGACCATAAGCCACACACTACATCAAATTGGTCTGCATAGCAGTCGTCCCAGAACGAAGTCTCTTCTATCGAAGATGCACATGAAAGCCTGCACACAGTTTGCTCTAGAGAAGCAGACTAAGGCAATGGATTACTGGAACCATGTCCTGTGGTCTGATGAGATCAAGAGAAACGTATTTGGTTTAGATGGAGTTAAAAGTGTATGGCGGCAACCAGCTGAGGAGTACAAAGACAAGTGTGTCTGCCTACAGTTGAGCATGGTGGTGGGAGTATCATGGTTTGGTGCTGCATGACTTCTGCCAGCTGTGGGAAACTACAGTTCATTGAGAGAACCATGAATGCCAACATGTACTGTGACATTTTGAAGCAGAGCATGATCCCCTCCATGACCCCAAATACACCTACAAGATGACCACTGACTTGCTAAGAAAATGGGGGTAAAGATGTAGGACTGGCAAAGAAGGTCTCCAGACATAAACCCTATTGAGCATATGTGGGGCATCCTCAAATGGATAGTGAAGGAGTGTAATATCCACCAGCTATGGGATGTCGTCATGAAGGAGTGAAAAAGTATTCCAGTGGCAACCTGTGAAGCTCCAGTGAACTCCATGTCCAAGAGAGTTAAGGCAGTGCCAGAAAATAATGGTGGCCCCACAATATACTAACACTTTGGGTACAATTTATCCATTATCACTTAGGGGTGTCCTCACTTTTGTTGTCAGTGGTTTAGACATTGATGGCTCACTTTTGTGAGATACAGTATGTCCCTTATTTGTGCACACTCTCTCTCTGCACCAATTCAATTACTGAGAACCGCAAACACTTGCAAGTATTTTCCTTGTAGCGCCTGTGGAGAACTGCCCGAGAGTGAGACAGTCATCATCAATATTGGCCACTGGGGAGAAGCTGGATCCCTGTTGCTGCCACACAGTGACAAATCCAGCTGCTGCCCCTTAACATCTATCTCTGGGCTGGGATGACGCAAATGAATCTATCAACATTTTTCTTTATTTTGAAGGTATTAACGGCTGGTTGGATGCACTTGATAGGGCACCATTATGACATTTCATTATATAAATTTTACACTTATTACTTGAAAAAATGCGTTTTTGCAATCTTACCCCATGTTCTAATTTTTCCTTTCTTATTTGACTAAACTTGCTCATCTTGTGATGCAATACCCAGTTGGGGACATTGTGGCGGATTATAGAACAATAGTCAGCTGTTCCCTTATACTATTCTTTCCCTGCTGTAGTTCACTTAGGTCTCCTATGGGTCCCCATGGCACACCAAATGCAAACTTCTTAGTGACCCAACACCACTGCAGTATCTCCTTCTCCACACAAAAGGGAGGGACCACAGTATATTAACGAGCCAGATGCTACTTTGGAGTAATAGTTTAAGAAAATCTGTGTACAGGACACTAAAAATTATTTTCTCTACCGCCGCTCTGCTTGTCTAGCGTTCTTAAATTCCTTTAAATGGACTGTAATGACAGCGCTGAACGTCTTTTTAGTTGAAGATTTATTACAAATAGCAATGGGAAAAGTTAGCGAATGATGGCGCCACTCTTGTCCCCATTGCTGTACCCTTAGTTTGTCTGTAGGTACGAGTATTGTAGGTTATCCCAATACCTGGACATTTACCTACAGACATACGTCAAGGAACTTAGAAGTTTTTTGAGAGATTCAGATACTCATTTAAAACCTCATCTCCACGCCCTTTAACCAAGAATTTATCTTCATCACCATTAATGTCACAGCCTTATCAAATATTGACCATAACCTAGGGCTAACATGTGTGAATAAATATCTTGTTAAAGATCAGTCTCTAACTTCCGCACAGAGGGAATTTTTTCTAAAAGGGTTATTCTTTATTTTGAATAACAATTACTTCACCTACAATACTCGTACCTACAGACAAACTAAGGGTACAGCAATGGGGACAAGAGTGGCGCCATCATTCGCTAACTTTTCCAATTGCTATTTGTAATAAATCTTCAACTAAAAAGACGTTTAGCGCTGTCATTACAGTCCATTTAAAGGAGTTTTTTTCTGGGCAAACTGGAGAAAATCGTCACACCTTTTGGATCGCTACTACCCTCACCCCGTGCACCGGGTGTACGGAGCAAAAGGGACAGACGGCTGCGGACGACTGTGATTCTTTGGTTCCAAATATTTGGATGCTTAAAAAAGTGTTGTGCCTTTCTTTGCACAACACTAGAAGGTTAGTGCTTAAAATAAGTACTAGTGTTTCTTATTCAAAAGTCGCAATATTGCGATTATAATATAGGGAGCGCGGTCTCGTTTTTGTTTTTTCTCTTGTCTAGCTTTCTTGATAGGCTCATCGTTTGGCTGTATAGTTACCTACTTTAAAGACTTAATGAAGCATTATAACTTCATTCTTCTAGTTCAGGCACTTTCTTTATATACCAATCAGCTGATCAGCGGGTCCTCCACAAATATGATACTAATGGCCTTTTGTAGTCCTGTAGAACCCATTTAAAAGCCAGTTAATTATGATCAGCAAGACATTATATGTAAAGTGACTATTACATACTGTAGATATTGCTGACAACAGATTTTCTGGAGATACAAGTCACACAATGAATGTGCAAACAATGAATCTGAAGATTAAAGTGTATAGTTAAAAAAAATCCTGTAATTTACCCATTGTCTCTACCACATTGGATTATTATAGGTGTTCATTAAGCACTAATGTAAGAGTAGTGCCTAGTTCAGAGCATGTATCCATTGAAAAGTATACATCTGACAGAAGGCTATGACTAATACCATGGAGACATGTTTTTGTTTCACTGTAGCCAATATAGCCACTGCATACCAACTAAGGGCTTGTCCCCACGGCACAGGTTTTTACCCGGTTTTTCAGACGGTTTTCGGTTTTGGAAACAGTCTGTAAACTGGGTGACAACTTTTATAATGGACCTTATCGGAATATGAACATGTTAATGTAAAGGTGGAGGGATTTTCTCTGCAAACCGCGGAGAAAAGCCGTTCCCCTGTTGCCGTGTGCACGGCTGCTAAACAGTACAATTACCGGTCGGGATTTCCGACCGGTATTTGCACTGTGCCGTGTGAACGGCCCCTACGTGTATGCAAACAGGACTCTCCTGGCATATGTTGCATGTAAAAAGCCCTATGGATTAATTTGCAGCAACTTTTATGTAATGGAATGAAATGATATCTGCCTTTATATTACCACTAAAACTTTTGAAAAACAATTGTGGTCATAAGAATGGACCTTAGGACCTTAGGGGTTTTATCATTACAAAGATCATGTCTCAGATTATGGGGACAGTAAAAATAAGCACTTTTGTAATTGGGTTGCATTACCTCTGTCACTTGGTTTAGCAGATATAGGCATCTCTGTAAAACTGTCTTCTATTTCTGCTGTTGCTGGTCACAACGCCCCCTGGTCGATTCTCGCACCCTAGACACGCCCCCTGCACTGTGATTGGCTGGCTGACATTTCATTCAGCCTGTTGGGATACGCCCATAGACAGGAAACACCCACGCCGCCACGCCCACCTGTACTGAGCAAAATCATATGTTGCTGGCAATGACTGCCTGTTTAAGGGGCTTTTGCCAAGAGGTTGATTAACCTCCTCACAGATCCAGTCCTTAAGCTGCTACTTGGAAAAGAAGGCGTTCTGTTCCTCAGATCGAATGCAAGCCCCGCCTCCTTATGACGTCATCACCTGTAGTGTATAAAATAAGGATTCAACACTGCATCTGTATAAGCTGTTTATATAGTGCAGTGCTTAGGTAATTAACCCTGGAAGACAGAGGTTGGGAGTTCAAGCCCCATCAGTAGTTTTTCTTTTATTTTTTTTTATTTGTACACATATGTAAAGATATGAAAATATATGTGTAGACATCTATAATTTTATTCATAAACACACAAAGCTCCCCTATATAGTGTCCTATCCTTGCAGTCACACCAAGCACTTCCAACATACGTGATACAATGCATATATTCTGGGGGATGAGACATGATATAGGGGAGCCCTGTATGTGTATATATATCATTATAGAGATTGACATATATATTTTAGGTCTCTCTACATATGTGTAGAATTTAGGGGGGGTAAAAAAAATATACCCTGTGAGGGACTAGAACTCCAAACCCCTTCGTTGTAAAAGCAATAGTCTATCACTGCTGCTCTACCTCTGCACCACCAGCCCAAGTTAGTTACAAGCTGAGCAGGGCCTTCTCTCAAAGCTGATTTGCTTTTCCCCCCATTGTTTTCACTCACATGTCACTGACAGGAAGCAGAGATCTTTACTTGAAGCTGACATTTGTAGTTGAGTAAAGATCTCTGCCTGTTGTCAGTACAATTTGGATGAAAACCACTAGAAGTAACAGCTGCTGGCTTTCAGTTGTGTGTAAACTAAGACATATGACAGGTGCTTGCTGGAGTTTGGAGCCTCAAGGCTGCAGACATAAGCAGGCAGGAGGCTACAGAGCTGTTATATCCAGACAACCTTCTGCATCCCCTGCTTTAAACAAAATGATGATGTCACAGTTCTTCAGTGAGGACAGGCACGCCTCCTGGGAGGAGAGGCACGCCCCTGGATTTCAAAATCAATCTGAGAAAATTAGCTGAACAGCACGAGCAGCTTAAACGATAACACCCCTTTAAAACAGGGTCTGAATATAATGGCTATAATCATAAATGGAAATTTAGATTTCAACTGGTCTTGAGCATTCAGCTTCATGAAAACTTCAAATAAAAATTTACATCAATGGGTAGAAACTACTTTCACATGTCTAACCGCTTAAGTACCTACCGTAGGTTTCTATTGACTGCAGCATCTAAACGGTTAAACTGAAATCTTGGAAACTACAGCAGGAGCCAATCTACATGTATTAGCTCAGCTTCTGCTGCTAATCCTTTGAGTATAGTGGCAGTACTCATGATATCTATATCTGTCACGGGAGTGTTGAAGGTGTTGTCTCGCTACAAAGATTAGCTTTAACCCCTTAAGCAGAACGCCTGAAAAGTAGTTAATGAGCAGAACATTTTTTTGTTTTTGCCTCCTTGCATTTCAACAGTTGTAACTTTTTTATTTTTTCAATGATGCAGTTGTATGGGGCCTCGTTTTATTCGAGACAAGTTGTATTTTATGGGGGGATAGTTTAAGTTCACTTATAAATAATAGCAGAATTATTTTTTTTATTTAAAAAAAGATATTTTTTTTTATTTTTTATTTTTTTTACACCATTCAAATTTCACAGTTAATGACTTGTTAGATTAATTCTACAGGTTATTATGGTCATGTGGATACTTAATGTGTAGGTTTTTTTTTGTGTGTGTAATATATGCACAATTATGTTTTATTAAATATTTATTTTTATTTTATTATTTATGTTTTTAGTAATTTTTTTACACTTTTTCTGTTTTTGTTTTTTTTTTCCTTTTTTTTTTTTAATCCCCTGAAGGGAGAACTGTTTTACATTTTTATTTTTACAGTTAGTAATGTTATAGCATATTTATATATGCTAATACATTATAATCTGTGTCAGTCTGACACAGGCAGTGATCAGGACAGCACATAGTCACTGGCTTAATACACAGACAGCCCTGATGCTTCTCTAAGGTCCCCAGGGCTGACTGTGCAGCCGTTCCCCGGGCTCTGTCGGGTCACCGGGTGTTCCGATCACCCGACAGAGCAGGGAAACCCTTTGATTGCGCTGCGGTGACGATCCGCCGCAATCAAAGGGTTAAAGCACCGGGGAGTGGAGGTTTCCCCGGTGCTCGCAGGAGATTCTCTGGGGTCAGGGCTGTATAGTACAGCCACGATCTCAGTGCAGCTGCGGCGCCTGGAACCGCAAACTCTGATGTCTGCAGTGACATCAAAAGACGTCGCTGCAGACGAATGACCTGCACCAGCCGACGTCTAAAGTCGGCGGGCGGTCATTAAGGAGTTAAACATGTAAGGATCGGTAATAGAAGAGTTTCTTTCAAATATATTACTTTCTCTTTGGGCTTTGTTGAGGTGATTAAATGGGTTGTGTGAGAAACAAAAAAAAAAAAATCAGAACATGTAATGGAGGAATCCTAAGGATCTGTGATACAATCCAGTGTGTGAACTACTTACAGACGCTGTTATATCATATATTATTGCTTTGTTGGATCTCCCTCCTCACTGGGCTAGTGGGCAGAGCTACAGTTGATATGTGTGCTCTCTGAAAACTACATTTCCCACAACAGCTGCTTCCTACCAGCTGAGCTGTAGATTCTATATCTACACCACATAATTTGTACAGCTCTCAATCTCCTTTCTACTCTGCAGAGTGATGTGTTCTCACACCCCTTTCACTTCTTTATATAAAAAGCACCATCAAAGGAAGGAAAAAAAAAGTGGAACATTAAAACCTCTAATTTATTGTCAGGGACAAGTGCATTTTATTACTACACAAGCACTGATTGTGCTGTTGACTATTCAAAAAAAAATATAACACTGATTAAACACAGTGACAGGTAGAAAAAGCAACAATTGAAAAAGACCTGTCACCTCCCTTGATATCTCCATCTCCTTGTATTACTCATGAGATAACAATTCTGGAGCATCTGTTCATGGAAGTCCGCATTCTGCAATTCCTCTGTTATTCCTTCTGGAGATGTATAAATACATCCTTGTGCTTAGAAAGAATAGGGCGGCACTCACCAATCTTCTCCGTTGATACTTTATTAAAGGTTAAAACTCACATCGGGATGCAAACACAGGGCCAACGACCGTTTCGCGTGCTAACCCTCACGCTTTCTCAAGGCATGTCGGGGATGAAGCGTGCCTCCGCTATTTAACTCCCCCTCCGTACCTCACTCAGGTGGTACAATTAAAATCACACAAAAGAATTTCACATTTCGAATATAAAATGAGAAACATACACCTTACAAAAATACTGACAGATCATTTCTTTCATTTAGGCCTAATGGACCTAATGCTTCCGATCTTAGTATCCACCTTGATTCATTTTGCAATAACTTTGTATGTCTATCTTTGTTAACCCCTGCCTTACTTATTCTTTCAATACCTGCAAACCTAATGCCCGATGAGTCTCCTCCATGTATATCTCGCATATGGTTTATAAACCGGGGCACCCCTTTTCCCGTTTTAATCGAGTATATATGTTCTTTAATCCGTTTATAAAGAGGTCTAATTGTTTTACCTATATAGTATCGACCACAATCACACCACATCGCATATACTACATAATCTGTTTTACATGTTATCAATTCTTTTACTGTATGGTTTATAGGACCTAGATGAATATTCTCCCCTGGTATCATTCTAGACATATTGTGCATTTTCCCACTCTTAATTCCCCTTAGGTACAAAATCTCTAAGCCAACTTGACGTTTTCCCCTTATTTTATTACTCAAAATTTATCTCTAGATTGGACACCTTTTAAATGAGACTAGGGCGGGTTTGTAAAATTTTTATTTTTTAAATCCTCATCAGGGGGATATATCCAAATTTCCCTTCTTATCGCTTCCAAAATGTTAATTAGCTGTCACTGATTCAAATGAGAATACAAACCTATTTATCTCACTTTGGTTCGTTTCCCATAAACAGCTTTTTCTTTTTTTTTTCTTTGTTTTTTGTAAATCCCTTTGGGGTATAATTTTTTCTTCATACCCTCTTTCCCTTTTAACCCTTTTCCATAAGTTTTACTGTTTGTTGTAGAAAATCCTCTACGGGTATTTTTACCCCCTTACTCAAAAATTGCCCCCCAAAGGGGGATTCCTTAAATGTACTGGATAAAAGCTTTCTTTATGTGCAAAAATTTTGTGGCATTGGGTTTTCTATACCTTTTGTTACTATCTACCATCTCTTAGTTTTTTTCCCACACTAGAAATAGAACTACACCTCCAAAGTTTGCGTAAAGGCCATATTAAATCATTTCCATTTAGGTCTGTAAAAAATCTTCAAATTGCGTTTGTGATCTGACCAAATTATCAACCATCGTCGATAATTTCTCGACCAATCTGTAATTTTAAAATAAGGGGTTCTTCCATTATAAATGTATTCTCCCCTAAACCCCAAAAATAAATTGGCAAAAGTCAGCGAGGTTTTTCCCTTGCCTTTCCCTGTCTGTTGTATGTACCCTGATTTCCAAAACAGAATGTTATGTATCAATAGGGAATTCTAATAATCACAAAGATAGCTAATGCCCACTACCCCTATTTGATTATTTGAAAAAATTTCTCCCCTGCTATTCTCTTTATGAAAAATCCGTGTATACAAATGACAACCAATTTTGCCAGCCTGTACTCAGATTTTGTACTTAATAGTTTAAAGATCTCGTAGTAAGGTTTTCTATCTAACAAAAAAGTTTGAAATTTTTTTAATGGGGTCTAATATCCATCTAAATATTGTAAAATTTGGGTTCAGTTATGGCCCAATCTCGCAATTATGGGAGTCCAGGAGGAACTTAGGGCCCATGATAAATCCCGACGGGTTGGGGGCCCCTTTCCGCCGGAATCTGCCCTTTGATTTTTTGTTCGGGGGGGGGCATCATCAAAAAAGTAAAGTCCCCCTCGCCTGTGTTTAGGCCAGTGCGGGTCGGGCACAGTGCGGGGCTGCGCCTAGGTTTTGGCCCCGGGGAGGTGTGCACTCTACATGGGGGGAAAGTCCGCGCCCTCGCCAGGTTTTTGGGGCACAGTGCGGGGACATGGGCGCAGTGCGGGGATTAGGGCCTGCCAGGGGCCTGCGCCGAAAAACTGTCCGAGCGAGACAGGCGGAGCGGCGAGAAACATTCCAATGTCGGTGAGGTTAAATCAAAAATTTTCCCTTTTAAAGGCTTCAACATTCCGGGAAAAGAGCTGAAACCTAAAAATAAAAATACATAAAACAAAATCACTTTCCCAAATTTCCCTAATTCAAAAATTTAGGAATTGGAAATTGCCGGGAAAATACAGAAATTTCAAATCGAAAGCTACTCTATTGGTCGAAAAACCGGGGCCAATCAAAATAGGAGCGACAGTGAACCTTTTAAAACCTAGGGGGAATTTAGAAATAAATTCAGGGCGGGGATGTTCAAATTACAGAAAAAAATGCTGAAAAGATGATTGGTTAAGCCCCCCGGGGCCCTTGGCTGCCAGCCAATTAGAATAGGAGCCAGAGACCCATTCTAGCCTATGGAGAATTATTGCCCAAAGAATGGGAGCACAAAGACCATTCTAGTCTATGGAGAAGTTTAGACCAATCAAACCCACGGCGGATAATTAAATACAGAAAAAAGACAAAAAGAGCGATTGGCTGAGCGGGGGGGTTTTGTTACCCCACCAATCAAGCGAAAAGCTACTTCTCCCTTATGTCTATGGAGAGATGGGCGCACTAAATTTTGGGCGCTCGTGCGTGGGGCATAAAGTATTAATAAAAAATTATTTTTTTTAAACTGTAAAACATCAGATAAAGAAAGAACCCTTCTTTAAAAATAAAGGTTAAAAACCCCGAACAAGGTTTGTCCCCGAGACCGGCGTACTGGGGAATTTGCAATAGAGAAAATTTTGGGGGGAAAATACAGAATTCAAATTTTTTTAAGCTATTATCATTGGTCGGCAGAAGCCAAAAAAATCAGAATAGGAGCGACAAAGATATTATATCCTATGGAGAAGTTTGGCCCAAATCGAATAGGAAAGGCAGTCCCCCATTCAAACCCTATAAAGGGAGTTTTAAACCCAAATAAAAATGGGAGCGAAAAAGACCCTTTTGTCTATGGAAAAGTTTGCCAACAGAACCCACGGCGGGATAATTCAAAATACAGAAAAAAAGACAGAAAAGAGCTGATTTGGTGAGCTAGCGGGTGCTTGGCTACCCACCCCAAATAAAACGCGATATTTCCCATTTTAGTCTATGGGAGATGGGGCACTAAAATTGGGGGGGCACTCACGCCGGTGGGGCATAAAAGTTTAATCAAAAAATTTTTTTATTAAGTGTCAAACATTATCAATAAAGGCAGAACCCTTTTTTACAAATAAAGCATTTAAAAAACCCGAAAAAGCGTTTGTCGCCGAGACCGGGGTAAAAGGGAATTCAAAAGAGAAAACCCCGGGGGAAAATACAGAAATTCAAATTGTTTAAGCTATTTCTTTGGTTGAAATAAACCAGCCAAATCAAATAGGACGACAATGCCCAAAAAAACCTATGGGGAGAATTGCCCAAAATCAAAATAGGGCGACAATGTCCCATTTTTCTATGGAGAAAAAATTGACAATCAATTCAAAGGCGGGAAATTTTAAAAAATACAGTAAAAATGCTAAAAGAGTGTTTGGTTGAAGCGCGGGGGCTGTCCAGTTACCCAAATCAGAGCGGGTACTTTCTCATACAGTTCAGGGGGAAAAAGAAATTTGAAGTGCTCTGGATTGGCAAATTTAAAAAGGGGTCCCGTTATTTGGCCCAAAGGGGAGAGCGAGCGAGCCAGGGGTTTTCAAAAGCATTGAAATAAAACTATCATCCCCGAATCAAATTATAACACTACGAAGTTGCCCCATGTGTATAAAAAATAAATAAAAATTTGGGGGGGAACGAAAATAAAATTTTAAAATCAATAAAATCTGTTTATTTTTTTATTTTCGTTACCCAAAGGATCAATAGATGGGTGCAACAAAAATAAAAAAAAAAAATGATTTTTTTGATTAAATTTTTTTTTTGTTACCCCATATTATCATTCGTTTTATATACACATGGGGCCACTTCTGTAGTCTTATCTTTTGATTGCTGGTTTAGCCAACCCTGAGAATAGCTTAAAAAAATTTTTTAAATTTCTGTATTTCCCGGCATTCTCTCTATTGCAATTCCCTTTTTTAGTGCCGGTCTCGGCGAAATCGCGTTTTTTCGGGTTTTTTAAATGCTTTATTTTTAAAGAAGGGTTTTTTCTTTATCTGAAATGTTTGACACTTAATAAAATAATTTTTTGATTAAAACTTCTGCCCCACGGGCTGGTCCCGGAATTTTAGGCGCCATCTCTCCATAACTTAAAAGGGAGAAGTAGCTCGCGTCTGATTGGCTGGGGTAGCCCAAACCCCCCCTAGTCAGCCAATCAGCTCTTTTTTGTTTTTACTGTATTTTTTAAATTATCCCCCCGTGGATTTGATTGGTCAATCCTTCCCCATAGGTTTTAATGGTTCCTGTGCTCCTATTTTGATTGGCGGGTTTTTGCCGACCAATGGAAAGGTTTCGAATTTGAATTACTGTATTTCCTGGCAAATTTCCAAATCTAATTCTTGTATTGCGCCGTTTAGAGTTTTTGGAAAATGTTTTTTTTTTTTATTTTATTTTTTCGTTCGCCTTTTCGACACGTTTTTCCCCTTTATAAAGGATTTTTTTGGAATCATACTCCTGTGCACGGACGGGGCGCCGAGTTTCTGTCCGATCTTCGATCCCTTCCCGGGTTTTTCCCCATCCGCTTCACTTCGCCTCGTCGGAGGGGTTTAGACCCAAAAAAAACCGGGCTGCCTGTTTGGGGCTGCAGCGCTGCCTGCGCCCCGCTTTTGCCGATCTCCATCGACATTTGCCCCGGAGTTTGCGGGGGCGGCCGCTTCCCGCCCCGAACGCCCACCCCCCCCACACCGGCCACTGCCCGGCCCCTTTAGCGGGGCGCGTAAAGTGGCAACACTGCGCCCCAACACTGAATCCCTGCTCCGACAGGGGGATTCGGGCCGGAGGCCCCAGTATACGCCAGAAAACAGGGAAAAACCCCTTCATACATGTCGCCCCAAAACCTTATGTACTTTTGGAAAAAGTACCGTAGGGGTTAGCAATTTTTTTTGGAAATTTTCTTTCAGCCTGACGTTGTGAAATAAAATTGTTTTTAATTTCCCTTTTGTAAATTGTCTGCAACCTTTTTTTTTAAAATTTTCTGGGGTCCCCGTTAACTTTTATATGTGGTTTCATCATTCAATTGTCGATTCGCTTCTTGCAAAAAAATTTTTTCTATTATTATTCAAAATTTTTCCCCCCTTTTCAGCGGGCTTGACAACGATTTTTTGATTGTTCCCCAATTTTTCAAGCCCCATTTTTTCTTTATTGATTGAATTTAGATTTTGGGGTAAATCAAAAATTTTACACTCTTTGTACTGTTCTGAAAAAACTGCCCAAGCGGCCCCGGTGACAAGGGGGGGGAAAAAAAATTGTTTCACTCCTCACAAAAAAGATCCCCACCACCCAAAATTTTTACTTTCACTTTTTCCCCTTTCCAAAAATTCTAAAAGATTTTCCCTTTCACTTTCTCTTCTAACAATATCTCTAAAAAAAAAAAACCTAAATTTTCCACTCTTTAGACTTCTTCTCCCCCCAATGTTGAGTTTTTCTCTCTATTGTTTTTTTCTTAAAAAACTTTTGTGGTTTTTTTTCCAGGATTTATCAAAGTCTATTTTGGAAATGAGTAAAATCAAAAAAGGTAGACAAGCAAAAAAATTTAAACCCTTTTGTAAAAGTGACCTGTCATATCTGTCAGTTCTAAATCTGAAAATTTTTGAATTGTTCTCAATTCTTTTTTTATTGATGGGGAATTAAAGGAGCAGGGTACTCTATTCCTCCCCAAAAACCTGCTTCCCCTTCGCACCGCCCCTCTGTGGGGGTACTTTTTCTTTTTTTTGCCCCCCCCCCCCCCCCCCCGGCGTTTCCTCCCCCTAAAGGGTTTTCCGATGAAGAATTTTCTCATAGTGAATCCGGACCTTCTCGTTGTATTTCCAAGCTTCTTCCATTCCATAGAGTCCCAACCAGAATCGTAGTCCAAAACCATTTTTTTAGTATATGCCGCCCAGTCTTTTTCCAACTCTTTTTTGTTGTTGTTCTTTATTGTTTTTTTGTTTCTTTCCGGGGAAATTACGGTCCTTTTCAAAAATCATTTTATCTCGAAAAAATTTATCTTTTTTCTTTCTTTTATTTTATTTTTATTGGGTTAGACATTTCCATTCTTCTTTGGGAAAGCAACCCATTGTTTCTTCCCCAAAACGTGATTTCAATTAATTTTTGCCACTCGCAAATTTTCTCAATTCCTTTTTAGATTTCTCTAGTACTAACTTTTAAAAAGTGGTCTTATGCGCTTGCTTTCCCTTTGGGTACAAATTCAGATCTTCCTGGGATTGCATATTTTTTGTTTAAAAAGAGTCCCCTTTGGGGGTCGTTCCTTTCCCGGGATGACCAGCGTTTTATTTTTCCAAAAACAGACTTCTTTCTCAGCAAGGGTTAAACTCTTTATTCAAAGCATACGTGTTTTTAAAACTTTTAAATTTTGGGTCATACATTTACTTTTGTGAAAAAAAAAAAAGTTCACGTCTTCCCGTCCCGAGTTAATTTTAATTTTATTCGGCTATGGTTTTTCTTATCCCGCTCGTTTTTTGGTCTCACCCCTTTAAATTCGCAGTCTGTGAATGTGCTCTCCTAAACGCTGCACGCAATTAGTCCCAACACCCAAGGAATTCAGCGGGGGGCCCCTTTACAATGAAAAGGTTTTCTGCAAGCCTTCACCTTTTTTTGATTTCGACTAACAAAAAAAACCCAGTTTTTATCCGAGTAGTGGGTCAAGCTCCCCAAAAAAGAGAGAGTCCCTGCAATATACCCTTTTTCTTAGAAAAAGAGGGCCATCACCAATCTTTTTCCGTTGATATTTTTTTAAAGGTTAAAACTCACTTGGGGGCAAACCAGGGCCAACGATATATATGTTTTTAAACCGTTTTTTAAAAAGGGAGGTTTTTAATTTTTTTTACCAAATTTTGAATTTCGACCCCAATCACCCCAATCGCATTTTAATTACATAATATTTTTTAACTTTGAAAAAAACCCCTTTGGGCCCCCGCCCCCCACCAACCCCACGCCCTGAAACCCCCAACCCCAGAAAAAAAGATGAAATTTTGCGCCTTTGTTTTTTGGTTTGTGAGTTTTGTTGAATTTTTACAGCATACATTTTTATCTATATTGTGGGGGGTCATGTGTAAAAAAGGGGCCCACAAATCCACATTCACCACGAAAAATACTGACCAAACCGCCCCGGGCATACCAAGCCCCAATTAATCCGCCATATATCACAAAGAAATGGTGCCCTTCCCAGCTCCTGCAGGCCCTGGAGCATTCGGCCCCTCCTCCTCCCTCTGGCGCCAGCAATAAATTGATGCTCTGCTCCCCGGGGCGGGGACTCATTGATTACTTTAAGAGGGTTGTCACCAGCAGCCAGAGGGAGGAGGGGGGGCCATTTGCCCCGGGTTCGGGGGAGGGGGTTTTTTTAGAGAAGTAAGGAGACTGAATTTTTGTAATGAAAAATAATGGTTTTAAATCTTTAAATTTTTACAGCGCGGGGGGAGGTGGGGGGGCCCTCCCGGCGACCCCGGGCCCCCCCTTGCTCCACATTCTGGCCGGGCCCCAAACGGGAGTAGGGGTTCTACCCCCCTAATGGCGGCCCTGGGGCCAGCTCACTTACCAGGGACTTGTTCTGGATGTCAGGGGGTTGTCCTCCGGAGCTGGACTGGCTTCTGCAGGAGCCTGCAGTGAGAGTCTTGGGGAAAAAGCCGGGGGGGCCACGGGACCAAACTTTTGGTTTAGAGGGTGGAGCCACACACTCTAGGCAGCACGGGGAGATGTAAGGCTGTACAGCCCTGCTCAGGACCTTGCTGGTTGCTGTGAGTGGAGTCCTGATGCAGGATGCGGCCGTTGTTATTTCTAAGCAGCCCACAAGCAGGTCGGCCTGCCAGGCATCCGCCCGGTATGGGGTATGCTCAGTCCAGGCATGGCTGAGTCACAGAGTCAGCTGCAGTAACAACCAAATTTGATATAGTTGCTGAAGCCATGACAGGTAAAGCAGTAGCAGGATGTAACTACGGATCAGCCCTGTGTGAACAAGCGGCTAGAGGGGCTACAGTTATTGTAGCAGGTCTGCCCCAGGAGGTCATAGCTGTAAGGCTATGAGTGAAGTTAATGCAGAGTGTGAATTAGCTTGTGCAGAAATGCCAGCCCCAGATGTAGAGCAGACTAGCTCATGTGTGCCCCTAGAGGTTGAGGTTAACAGAGCTGGGAGTATGGCGGAGAATGTTTGTCCTGTGGTGGATGACAATTTGGAGAAATGAGCCACCACTACGGTCTCAGGCGGAGCTAATGTGGTTGCCAGTAACAACAAGGTTTCCTCTGCAGCTACTGTTGGGAAAAAATGTGAATATGAGTGCCATGCGGCTATGCGAGAAGTTCCTGGTGTCCAGTTAATAAGGGTGTCTACCAGTGACCCCCAACGCGTATACAGGATGTAGCGTGCAAGTTGTGGGTGTGGCCCTGGTAGTACTTGTGAACAACAGCTCAAGTAGTGCAGGTAATGCATGGAGGCTGGTAAAACTGCGTGTTTATGTGACTGGACATTATGTTCAGACCAAGTGTAGAGAGGGAATCTACAAGGCCAGTAAGTGGCCGGACAGACAGGGTTTTGTTTATGTTTTAATGCTGTTTTCTGTAAACTGCGCTGAAGAATACAGCTGGCTGCGGCCAGACTTCAAGAGAATTCTTTGTTGATCCCTGTTACTAGTGGGGTACCACAGGGGTCAGTATTGGGCCCGATCCTCTTTAATATTTTCATTAACCCCTTACCGCCGGAGCCAGTTTTGGCCTCTCTGACAGAGCCCCATTTTTTAAATCTGTCATGTGTCACTTTATGTGAGAATAACTTTTTGACACTTTAACCTATCCATGTGATTCAGAGAATGTTTTCTCGTGACACATTGTGCTTTAAGATAGAAATTTTGGTCCAGAAAATGCTTGTTTATTTGTGAAAAATATCAAATTATCGTGAAAAATGTGAAAAATGTACTTCAAACTTCAAAAATGTCTGCATGTAAGACAGATAGTTATTCCACTCAAAATAGTTTATAACTAGCATCTACCATATGTCTAGTGTAGGTTGGCATCATTTTTTTAAATGTCTTTTTTTTTTTTTTTTTTACGACATTAGGGGGCTTAGAAAATTTAGTAGTGATTTTCAAATTTTCAAGAAAATTTGCAATATTCATATTTTAGGGACCAGTCTAACGTGACTTTGATTGACCTGTATGTTAGATACCCCCATAAATGACCTCATCTAAGAAACTACACCCTAAAGTATTCAAAACCACATTTAGGAAGTTTATTAACCCATTAGGTGTTTCACAGGAATTAAGCAAAGTGGAAGCGAAATTTAAAAATTTTACTTTTTTTGAAGATTTTCAATTTTTATACATTATTGACAAGAATACGGTAAATGTGATCAGGGAAATGCAACTTAATATTGATTCCCCAGATTCTGCTGTTTTCAGAGATATCCCATATGTGGCCCTAGTGCGTTATTTGACTGAACCACAGGCCCCAGAATAGGAGGAGCACCTACTGGACTCTGGGGCCTCATTTTCATTACGATTTTATTTAGGGGCCATTTCAGGTTTGCGGACACCCTAAGGTTCCAAAACTTAATAAATACCCCCCTAAAAAGACCCCATATTGGAAACTACACCCCTTACAGAATATATCCAGAGGTGTAGTGAGTATATTGACCCCACAGGTGTTTCACAAATTTTTTTAGCGTTCGGCTCTGAAAATAAAAAAATATATATTTTTTCCAATAATCTGCAATTTTAGCTGAAAATGTTTAATTTTTACAAGGAATCTTGGAAATAAAGCCCCAAAATTGTGTTACGCAATTTCTTCCAAGTTCGGCAATACCCTACATGTGGGTGTAAACTGCTGTTTGGGCGCATGGCAGGGTGTACAAGGGAGGGAGTGTTATTTGGCTTTTGGAGCACAGATATTGGTGGGGCCATGTCGCATCTGCAAAGCCCCCAAAGTACTAGAACAGGTGAAACCTTCCAGAAGTTGCCCCATTTTGGATTCAACACCCCTCAGGGATCTCATCCAAGGGTGTATTTTGCATTTTGGGCGCACCGGTGTTCCTTAGTTTTTTTTTTAGCATTGGGCCAGGGAAATGGGGGGGTGGGGGTGAACGCAGTACAGCCATTGTTTTTGGGCTTCATTTTTACAGTATTCGCCATACGGGATAAATGACGGGAACTTTACTATGGGGGTCGGTACAATTATATGATATCAATTTTTATATAGTTTTTTTGTTTTATTACTTTTACACAATAGAAGGAGTTTTATAAAAAGTTGCGTTTTTATGTTGTCCTATTTGACAGCCATAGCTTTCTAAAATTTTTTGCATACGGAGCTGATTCTGGGCTTGTTTTTTACAAGATGAGTTGATGTTTTTATTAGTACCATTTTGAGGTGCATGTGATGCTTTGATCACTTTTTATTAAGGTTTTTGTAAGGCATTTTATACAAAATACAGCAATCCTGGTAGTGTTTTTTATTTTTATTTTTTACAGCGGTCACTGTGTGGTATAAATGACATGCTAGTTTTACTCAGCAGGTTGATACGATTACAGCGATACCACAGTTGTATATTTTTTTTTAATGTTTTACTGCTTTTACACAATAAAAACACTTTTATTTTAAAAGGAAAACACGTTTTTGCATCGACGCATTCTGAGAGCCATAACTTTTTTTTATTTTTCTTTTCATGTAGCTTTATAGGGACTTTTTTTTGCGGGCAAAGTTTACGTTTTTATTGGTAACATTTTTGGTGGGACAATACTTTATGATCGCTTTTAAATCCGCTTTTTGGAAGGCAGGGTGAAGAAAATTCTGCAATCCTAGCAGTGTTTTTTATTTTTATTTTTAATAGCGCTCACCGTACAATATACTTGACAATTCAGTTTTACTCTGTGGGTTGAGACGATTACGATGATACCCAATTTATGTAGTTTTTTTATTTGAAAGCACAATTTTTTTGAAAAGAAAGTGTTTTTATTGTGTAAAACAATATTTATGCATCGCTATCTTCTAATAGCCAGAACTTTTAATTTTTCCGTATACAGAGCTGTGTAAGGACTTTTTTTTGCGGGATGAACTGACGTTTTAATTGGCATCACTTTGATGTTGATATGAGTTTTTGATGACTTTTTACTCCATTTTATGTGCTGCGGGATGATCAAAAATCCCAATTCTGTGACTGTTTTGTTGGGTTTTTTTTTTTACGCCGGTCACTGTACAGGTTAATTAGCAGAACAGATTTATAGGGTGGGTCACTACGCACGCGGCGATACCAAATATGGGTACTTTATTTTTGATCTTTTTGGGGCGATTGGCGTTTGTAAAGGGGAAAAGGACAGTGTACGTGTTTTTATTTTATTTTTTGTGTTTGTGCTTTACTTTTTTACACTTTTTTTTTACTTTTTCATACTTTTTACACTTTTCCCCAGGGGGGAATTGCATGAACGATCATTAGATCGTTCATGCAATAGGAGATCAGCACGCAGCTTATAGCTGTATACTGGTCGGCATTGTGGGCATCGTGACGTCACCAGACAACCCGGATGCTGTCATTCAGCGTCCGGGCTGTCTGGTAGGAGATCAGTAGCGGCACTGAGCGCCGTAACTGCGCCGGGATTGCGGGCAGCGGGAGCTCACTCCTGCTGCCCACAGCAGCGATGTCGCGTCCACGATGTCGCGACATCGGGGGGTTAATCCCCCGCGGCCGGAGCGCACTCCGGCCGTGGGGGATGCGGCATGATGCCAGCGGTGATATACCGCTGGTTCCATGCCGCGATCTTGCGCGCTCCGCTTGTGAGCGCGCAAGATAGCCATGACGTACTCATACGTCAATTTGCGGGAACTCCTACCCGACATTGACGTATGAGTACGGCAAATGTCGGTAAGGGGTTAATGATCTTACACAGGGATTGCACAGTAGAATATCGATCTTTGCAGATGATACTAGGCTCTGTAAAGTAATCAACACAATAGAGGATAATGTGTTATCACAAAGGGATCTGGATAGGTTGGAGGCCTGGGCAGAGAAATGGCAGATAAATGCAGGGTTATGCACATGGGGAAAAAGGCTGGGTAAAAGTGACATGGAGAAGGACTTGGGAATCCTGGTGGACAGTAAACTTAACTGTAGCAGCCAGTGTCAGGCAGCAGCTGCCAAGGCAAATAAGATTATGGGGTATATTAAAAGGGGCATAGATGCATACGATGAGGACATTATTCTCCCATTATACAAATCACTGGTTAGACCAGACATGGAATATTGTGTACAGTTTTGGGCATCGGTGCACAGGAAAGACATTGTAAAGCTTGAACAGGTACAAAGGCGGGCAACAAAAATATTAAAAGGACTTGGTGGACTGCAATACCCAGAAAGATTAGAAAGGTTAGGGTTATTTAGTTTAGAGAAAAGATGGCTTTGGGGGACATAATAAATATGTTTAAATATTTTAAAGGTCAACATAGAGATCTCACTCAAGATTTATTTATACCCAGGACTGTATCCATAACAATGGGGCATCCTCTACGTCTTGAGGACAGAAAGTTTCTACATAAACATAGAATGGGATTCTTTACTGTTAGAGCAATGGAACTGTGGAACTCTCTGCCAGAGGAACTTGTCATGGTGAATTCAATAACAGAGTTCAAAAAGGGTCTGGATGCATTTCTGGAGAGTAATAAAATAAGTTATAATGACTCTGGAGAAGTGTCGTTGATCCAGGAATTATTCCGATTGCCAGATTGGAGTCGCGAAGGAATTTTTTCCCTAAAATGAGGACAATTGGTTCCTGCCTCATTTTTTCCTTCCTCTGGATCAACACTTTTAGCACAACAGGCTGAACTGGGTAGATGTCTTGTCTTTATTCGGCCTTACAAACTATGTAACTATGAAGTATCATGTGTTGATGTGCCAACAGTTCTACCACAGGACGGCAATCTGCGAGCGGAATACCCTCCTGGAACGGTCCAAGATAGCGGAATGAGTCCCTACAATATATATATATACACGCACACACATACAGTGGCGTAGCTACAGGGGTCGCAGCGGTCACAAATGCGACCGGGCCCCTGAGCCAGAGGCGTCCCGCAGGTCCCCGTGCAACAATGTTGCGATCTTTACAAGCAGCAGCAGCGGCTAGAATGTACTGTGCCCGGAGGAGGAAGCCAGGCAGAGGAAATGGGCGGTGCTAAAGCCTTCCAGGCGGAAAAGTATTGGAGTCAGAGAGCAGCCACAGACAGCTCTGCTCTTCTCCAGCTCCCAGCCTGCAGCTCTCACCTCCCGTCTGAGGCCTCATCTTCCTGCCTGCACAGTAAGAACAAAAGAAAACAATAACAGTCAAAGAGCTCGCTATATGGGATGGCATGATAAACAAAAAGGGTGAGCCTGTAATGTGTAGACCTCAAGTTACTTGAGACTGACCTGTGTGGCAGACATGCTGGGACCGGTAGTTCTGCAGCAACTGCTGTGGCACTACAGGATACTACACTACATATGCTTTAAGTTTTGAAGGCTATTTAGTGTAGTATTCTGGTACCTGTAGTTCCACAGCAGCTTCTGAAAAAGTCCCAGCATGTCTGCCACATAGGCCAGTCTCAAGTATCAGGAATACACATTGCAGGCACACATATGTATACACACACACACCCACACACACACACACGTATACACTTGGTAGTTGTAAAACTACAGGTCCCAACAGTGTAAGTACAATAAGGAATGCATATTGCAGGCATATATATAGTGTGTGCCTGCAATATGCATTCCTAATGGTACTTGACACTGTTGGGAACTGTAGTTCTACAACTACTAAGTACTCTAGGGGGTTACAAGTAAAATAAAAAGATGTAAAAATGAAAAAAAAAATCTAAAACATTCCCCTCTTGCCATTTTACAAATAAAATAATCAAAAAGTGACCCATAATTGGTATTGCCTCAATCTTAGGCCTCGTTCACACGGCTTATTTTGCCGCGGACTGGCGCCGTACTGCGCGCCGGATTTGCGCTGCAGTACGGCGCCAATCCGTCGGAGTCATTACGGTAATCCACTGTTCTCAGAGAACAGTGGATTCCGTCGCTCCTCCCCGCTCGGCGAATCCGCCGCGGGGGAAGAAAGTGACACGCACATTTACGGCGGGTACGCGCCGTAGATAATGCATTGTCTATGGGGCGGGGCGCGGCGCCCCCGCCGCGCTCCGGCCCCGCCCCCGTCCGCCCCTTATTCACAGGATTTGTGAGTCAATAGGCTACAAATCCGTGGGGGAATAGCGTGTGAACAGGCCCCTTAAAAAAGTTTAGTCTATTAAAATTAATTTTTTCCATATTTTAAACCCTGACCCTTGTCACAAATCTCCCATTTTAAATTACTTTCAGTAAATAATGGTAAAAGTGTAATGTTTTGGGGGGGGGCGGGGTTCTCCAGGGTCGTGAAGAAGCTTTCCTTTTTGAGCTCCTCTGTCCCCTTTCGGGAAAATCATTCCCATCATTTTTACAATAAGGGGAAAATCTCCAAAAGGCGAAACTCCCCCACAGCAGCGCTGACCTGCCCGGGGGGTCATTGGCCGTATTTCGGGGTTATGCAGCCCTTAGCCTCCGAAGCCCGGGGGGAACGCTTTTCAAAAGTGGCCGCCCGGCCCGCTCAGCGGAAAGGCCCCGCAGCAATGCGCCGGCAGCCTGGAATTTGCCTCCCCCCGCCCGGCCCGCAAAAAAAAGAGAACCCCTGCTCCCGGCTCCTTCCGGCGGGTCCAGCTGTGGGACCCGGATTCCCGGGGGGATGTGGGAGGCGCGCTCTGTGATGAACCCTGCTCTTCTGCCCCCCGGACCGGGCCCGGGCCGCCCTGTCTCTCCCCCGGGCTTTCCTTCCCTGGCCCTGCTGAGCGGAGCTCCAGCGCCGATTTTTGCAGGTACCTCCCCGGTCGGGGCCCCTGCTGCGGCTCAGAGTGGGTCGCGGGGGCGCAGGCCGTGCGCGCCACACCCCGGGAGAGGGGCCGCCGGATGCCGCGGCCCCGCGGGGACTCAGCTGCAAGGGGGACCCCTGTCATTGGGGGACGGATCGGGGAACACCTAAGCCAATCCCGGTTTTTTTCCTTTTCCCCCCTACACCCCCGCCAGGGTTTTCATTGGGCGCTTTACAGTGATCGGGGGCCCTGTGCCCCCATCCCTGCAGCCTCCTGGGTCCCCACCCTCTGCGAGGGGCCCCACCCACCCCTTGCCCCACCCCTAGACTCTCAACCTCCATGGGGTGTGCACCCCCTAAAAACAGGACCCCCAGGAAATTCAGTCAGCCCTTAGCTCCAGGTTGGGACCCCCAGACGGGGCTACTTGCCTCTTACAAATTATGGGGCCCCCCAGCATCAACCGGGCAGGGCAGCGGCTGCCCCCCGGTGGTCCCAGGGTTCATCGGGGGGAAAAAGACTCCTAGGGGGCCCACTGGGGCCCTTTGGGGGCACAGTCCTTTGCTCCCCCGGCCCTATGCTTTTGCCCCAAGGGGGTTGGCAGCCAGCCATTTACCCGTCTCTTCTCCCGGCTAGTGCTACCCCACACCTTAGCCAATCCCATTTCTTCCCCCCCGGATCTAAGGGCAGGGGCCCTCTTTTTTTTTCCCCGGAGTTGCACAAGCCCCATTCTATGCCAAAGAAGGGGCTGGGTTCACCGGGGCCCCGCTGCGTGCGGCCAATAACTCTGGCGGACCCCCAAAATTTTAACAAAAACTCCCCATGGCAGGATTTCCTCCATGGGAAAAACGCCTTTTAAGGGGTTTGCTCAATTCCTCGGATTGCATCTGTGTCGTAGGGTAGATGCCCCTTTAAAGAGGCTCGGATCCCCCTCCGCTCTCTTCTGCCTGCAAGGGGTGTGCGCAACATTCATCTCAGCTATTTCCCCTTTAGCAGCATTGGATGCGTGAAAACCGGGGGAGGAAAAAATTCAGGATACGGGGGTTTCCCAGAATCGGTGCCTGCTCTGGCTATATTTACTGTATCTAAAGTTTCAAAAATTTTGGGCCCGCGATCCGAATACCTACATTGGATGGCCCGAGCCCATAGAGCCCTGCAAACTCTGCAAGGACATTCACCATCTAGGGACGTAGTCTGCCGGGGGCCCATTTCTAGTCCTTAAAGAGAAAACCCTTCAGAAGGCCCGTAACGCCGTTCCTTGAATACCAAGATCACCTTACAGATTTTCCCGGACTTGTCTCGTCAACCTGGCACAGGTGCTATGCTAAAACCATTTTAAACGCCCTGAGGAGGGGAAACACCCCTTACAGGGGGGGTTTCCTTTTGCCTTATTGTGCGGTCGAGGCCCCCTAACTTGCGCATCCGGAGGATTACCATCATTTTGGGGACCTAAACTTTGATGTCTGCTGCCGGAGGCCCTCATTGCCCCTCCCAGTGGGGGGGGGTGGGGGGGGTGGGACGGTTTTTCCTCCTGCCGGTGTCGGGGTTCCTCCAGGGGGCCCGCTAAAAAGGTCCCGCACATTTCCCGGTTGGGAACTCAATTGCAGTTTTCCTGATATCTTTATTGTTAGGTTCGGTTGGCTAGATGTGAAGTGGGGTTCCTTTTTGAGATGCCTCTGTCCCCCCACGGGTTCTTCCCCAGTACACTGATCTGTTGCCTGATTATGGTACAGGGTTTATCTTTTATTGCCCTGTTAAAATGGTTTGGATTTCTTTATAGCTCTGATCATTCTGGGGGGAGGCTCTTTCTGGCACCTCCCATAGCCCCCCCAAATAGGGTTTGGATCCCTTTGGCCACATGGGGCCCACCTTTGCTTTTGGTTTTCAAAAAGGTTTGTGTTATTTTTTGGGGATTTTTTTGGTTTTCCCCTGTGTTCTCTTTTTCCCCCCCCCTGCCTATTCTTTTTTGCCCTTTCTTCCCTTCCTCACTTACCCCCCGGGATCCCGGGAGACACACTCATTTGTCTACCCTCAAGCAAAATGGGGATTTAAGCTAGTATCCTTCAACAAAAAGGGCCTAAAAATCCTGGGAAAAAAACTTTTTTTCACCGACAGAAACCAAATCGTGTCCCTTGGGAACATTTAAAAATGAACCATGCCCCTTTAAATTAAGGTAGATACTTCCCCAGTGGCACTTTGTAACTGCCCCTACTCCAGACTAGAGGGGGGTATGCCTTTCCATAAACCCCGGCTACCGGGTCTAGACTGCTTTCTGATGCAGGGCCCGATTTTAAATTTTTAATCCTTAATTTTAAAGGGCAGTTTCCGATTGTCAATATATGCTCCGAATCTGGGCAGGTTGCTTTCTTATGAAGGTCCTGGAGTTACCTCCAGGTAGGGCACTGTCATGTTTTGTGGGGCCCTTTAACCTTACCCTGCCCAAAATTTTGATAATTTATTGGGCGGCTCCATACATACTCAGCTTCAAAAATTAAGAACCCTTCTCCAATTTCGTTTGACGGAGGGGCTTCAGACCCGTCGATAGGGACTATTTTTTTTTCAAAACCCAAAATATTATGGGGGAATCGTTTATTTCCCCTTCAGCAGGGGCCCCTTTCCCCGTGGCTGCAATTTTCTCGTAGGAAATGTGTTATGGTCGGCCCCATGCGGATTTTGTTTTTAATGCCCCTTTCTTTTCCTAAGCTAGCCTTGGGACTAATGGCCCCTGCTGCTGGACTGGCTTGTTTGCGGAGTCAAGTGACAGTTGGGCTTTTTTAGGTTGGACCATACTGATGACCCACCCACTCTTTCAAATGGGAGGCACAGAAATGTGTCCCTTTGTGGCTTTTTTATCAAGCATGGGAGTTGCTTAAAAAAGCCCGTTCGACTGCGTGTGGGCGCTGATAAAGGGAACCTCGTTGAGTCTTGCCAAAAAACCCTTCTGCAAAAAGGGTGCGGATTTGTGTTGGTCGGTTTGGGGGTGTTTTTTTGTTTTAGGCCCCCTTTGGGGAGATCTTGCGCAGGGGCGTAGGGAGGTTTATGAATATGGGAAAAGGCGGTCGACTCCTGGCGAGAGCCATAGGGAATAGGCGCCCGATCCCCGGTTACCAGTATTAAAATAACGGGTAAATTTTGGGACTCCCACTCCGGATCGGGGGGAATTCCGTCATTCTTTCTAGCTATAAAACCTTCCAGATGGCAGACCCAGTCTTTTCCTCGGGCGGGGCCCTCCCCTTTTTTAGTCTAACGGTTGAGGTATCCAGAGGCTGGAGGGAGTCTTTTCAAAAGGGGGTTGGGTCAGCCCTTGGGGGTCTCCCGAAGGGGGAAAAAAAACCTGGGCCGATGGTCATTGGAAAAATTTTTTCAGATTTGCTCCCCGCTCTCTCCCCCGGTTCTTTGGAACCTTAAACTGTTCAGGTCTTCGCCCTTCCCCGGGAGGGCCTCCGCGGGCCCCTATCGTAGTCAAAACCGGTTGACCGAGGTTTGCAGCGTATAGACCCCAATCCTACTAACGTGTCTTAAAAATTATGCCCAAGCTTTGGAATGCTTAACCCCTTTTGCCACCTGTCCACCCCGACCAGGGGGGGATTTACCCCGGGTCGTGAGGCCCGGGGGCAAACCCTGAAAACTTAGAATCATTCCACATGCTAAATCACGGGGGGGGCCCTGATGATCCCCGTCCCCGGCTGAAAAAAGGGTTTTATAGGTTTTGGGACTCATGACCGATACCCCCAAACATATGGGGCTCGGCCTATTTTTACCCCTTAAAAAATTGGCACTTTATCAGAAAACCCTTCTGCAAAAAATTAAGATCAACGGGGCCCCACAGCCCCCTTGTAAAAAGCAAAGGCACCAGGAGGGCTGCCCCTTGTGCCTTTATTTTCATTTGTCAGGGGGACCTCTGGCTGCAGTGCGATCCAACCCCGGGCATCAAGGGATAAAATTGGAGGGCAGGGTTTTTTAAAAGTTCGGCTTTTGCAGCGACTTTTTGATCTATTGCGGATTTTTAAAACCCCCCCCTCTTTGATGTCCGTGCTGGTTTTAAAATTTTGCCTCTGGTCCAATTACAAATTTTTATTCAAAATCTGAAGCCCTGAACTTTCCCTTGTGGGCCCCTGCCAGACCCTTTAAACACTTCTTTCTCCTGGCCTCGGGGGGGGGGGGTTTATATTGGGGACTAAAATTCCTAGGGACCCGCTCAACTTTACGAGTGTAATTTTCTCCCCTTTGTTTGCCCAAAGTTTCCGGCTACTAGGGGCTGGGGCAGGGTGATTCTGTGGTTTGGTAAGCAAACTTATTTAAAAGCCCTCCTCCCCAAATGTATACCTACTTCAGACGGTTTCCCATCTCCTGCCCCCCCTCCTTTGGGGGAGACTCCATCGAAGTTTCTTGAATTTTTTTTGGCGATGGCCGCCCCAGACTTAGAGGGATTTATTGTCCAGGCCGAAGAGGGGGGGGGAAATGGGTTACCCCATTGGCAAGGTGTATACCTGCCCCCCAGCGTAGCCCCGGGTTTTTGGATTTGATCCAAGCCCCCCCAAAGGGTTTAAAAACTGGGTTTATTTCGCCAGACGCCTCTAGGCTATATTCTCCCCCGTGGGAAAACTTTCTCGGACCCAATTCTGTCCTTTAGAAAAGTTTGTTACAAAATTTCTGAGGGTAGGGTCCCGGGTACCCATAGATTTAAAGGGTCCCCTGGCCCTTCTGGCAAAATTTATTTCCCCCCGGCCTTCGGGGCAGGTCCCCTGGGGGTTTAAACCGCCCGCTCCTCCCCCAGTACGGTACAGGTCGGGGGGCCTGAAAAACCCTTTTTGGATTTGACCAGACCTTCCCCTTTTCCCCAGAAAATTTGTATTTGCCTTCGGACCTTTTCCCGCATGGAAGGGGGTTCTTTTGAGATTTTACGTTTAGAGACTCTGGGGGCTCCGGCTTCCCCCGGATTTTTATTCCTGATCTATCAGTGGTTTATCTCCCCCCTTTGTCAAATCTCCCTCCCCAACAGTAAAGAGGGAGAAGAGTTGGGGCTTTTTATGTTTTCTTTGGAGAAAAAAAAGGTGTTTATTCCCTCTAAAGAATGTTTTGTCAAAGCGCAGGGAAAAAGTTTGTTCTTCAGGTGGTATTTAGGAGTGCCCCACTCTGCTTATAAGTGGGGACCCCTGTCCCAGGGGGGGGGGCACCTGCTGGAGGTGAACAGGACCCGGGGGGTTCCCCTATATGGTGGGGGTTGCCAGGCCTTAGGCCCCTTTTTTAAAAGGGTCCTTCAGGCTATCTCAGATTGTTGCGAGGTTTCCTCCCGGACTGCCCCCGAAGGGCCTTTTATTTATGGCCCCTTTTTCGCAATCCTCCTATAAAAAATCTTTGATAAGACATCTTCTCAGGCGGCAAAGACGGTAATCCCCGTCGCGGCGTCAATCGTTCCCTGTCCATCGCTGAATGGGTGGGAGGTTCCTCTATTATTTATGGGGAGATGATCGGCCCACTCCCCGAGTAGGCGTTAAAAAGTATGCAACTTGGGGGCCGTGGACCCAGTATCAGTCCTCCAGGGGTTTTTGGGGGCCTCTTGGGGGGGATGGGGTCCTCTCGATTTTTCGCTCTGCTCCTATACGGGGTTTGGAATAGCTGATTGGGCCCTTTGGTATTGAAGCTTTCCCTTGGGAGGGAACCCCCGTTTTGTCTCTTTGCATGATGGTTTGTGTTCTCCGGGGTTCGGGGGGGAGGGTTTCCCCTTCGCTTCCCTTTTTTCTTTTTTCCCCCCCCCCCCCCCTCCCCGTTAAACTTATTGGGGTTAGGACCCTTTTAGGTCAATCAATGTTCCAAGATCATTGTCACTGGTGGTGGGGGGTTGGTTGGTCCCGCCTTCCGGTAGTGGCACGTAATGTTTTGTTGATGACCCGTCATCTCTGGGGAAGTATTGAAGGCCCACTTTTACGACTTTTTTTTTATCATGGACTTTGTACTTCTTTGTAGGCCTTTGTTCATTTTTGTCGATGTTTTTATATGTTTTGGAAAAAAAATTTTTCCAATAAAAATCTATTATAAGAAAAAAATTTAAAAGTTTTAATGTTGTAAGTGTGTTTTTATTCAGTGACGTACTTTTGGGTTTTATTCGTCTCTTATGGTGGTGATATGTGGTGGTATTATTTGCTTTTTGTATATTGTTTTAATTTGGCAATATTGGTCTTGTTATTTTGATTTGGTGCGTAAGGCCGTGTTCACACGGCTTATTTGTCCGCGGATTGGCGCCGTACTCCGGCCCGGGTTTTCGCTGCAGTAGGCGCCAATCCGTCGGAGTAATTTCAGTAAAACCACTGCTCTCATAGAGAAACATGGATTCCTCGCTCTTTCGCTCGGCGAATCCCCGGGCGGGGAGAAAGTGCTGACATTTACGGGCCCGGACGCGCCGTAGTAAGCATTGTTATGGGGCCGGGCGGTCCCCCCCACGCTCCCGCCCCCCGCTCCCCCCCTTATTCACGGGATTTTCGAGCGCAATGGGTCGCAAAACCGGGGGAATAAGCCCTGTGAACGGGGCCCAACAGCAGGTGGGATTAGTCAGATTGTGGTGAAATACGTGATGGTAGCGGTATTTTTGGTCTTGGTTATTTATTTTATGAGTAACAATATGTGCATTAGTCATTATGGTAGTATTGTGGGGTTTATTTGGGGTTTTGTATATTTTTTTATTTGGGTTTTTTTGGGCTTTTATATGGGTTTGGTCTGATATTTAATGGTATTAGCCATGTAGTGGTGACGCAGTGATTATGTGGTGTATTTTTTGGGGCCGTAACGTAGTGACTGCAGAAAACAGAAAATCTGTCAAATTAAAAAGTTTTTGTAAACTCAACAAAAAATTTAAACCCAAAAAAACAAAAGTGCAATTTTATTTTTTTCCTGTTCACATCACAAAGAATTGGGGTGGAGGGATTAGAGCGATCGGGGGCAGTCGCTTCGGCTTTATAATTTGTTTTCTTTGTTAACCTCTTGTTAAAAACTAGTAGTCCACAGCGATGGTCAGTGGGTAGGGAGCCCAAGCTGAAGTTTTGCATCTGGGCCCACAAGCCTCTAGCTATGCCCCTGCACACATACATGCATACATACATAAAGGCACATTTATACACAGGAGATCTCTATCTATATAAGTACCTGTGTACATATGTGTGTGTATATAGACATCTAGACAGTGGTGTGTGTATATTATATACACCCATGTTAGTAGAAGATAACTGTAATATAATAAAGATGAATAAGGACCTGCACTGTTTTTGTTATTTTTTTATCATTACTATTCGTTTTTTGGATATGGATGCGCAGTGGCTGCCCCCGTTATATATCTGGATACTTGCTGGCAGGTATTCACACATAAAGGGTCTGTGCAGCATAATGTTCACATGTGAACTAAACGAATATTAGTTCTTAGGATATGTGGACGTTGGCCCTATACCTGTGGATACCTGCGAGCAGGAATGCAGACATATACAGGTAGTCCCCGACTTAGGTTTTTCCGACATACGTCTGTCCCCTAGTTATGAACGAGGACTTAAGGAGCGTGGCTTGGAGTGCTGACGTCACACACTAAGTCACACCCCATAAATAAGCAGTGGAAAGAGCTGCTACGGAGCCGGGCCGACAAGGAACAGAGATTTAACTTTCAAAACATGCCCCTTAACCCTTTAAGGCACCCTGATGTTCCTGAACATCATGGTTCACTGCCTGTTAATGCACCATGACTTCCAGGAATATCATGAAAGCTTTCTGTCTCCCTGTGCAGAGATAAGATGAAAGCTCTATGCTAATTGCTGTTTCTGACAGCTAATTAGCACATCTACACAGCAGGTGATCAATCACAGGAGTCCTGTGATCCCAGAGGATCACTGGGATTGGTCAGTCAGTCTGATGACTCACCCATTACAGCTGATACCTGTCCTGGGGCTCTGTTCTGTGAGAGAGAGTGAGGAGATTGTATTTCTGTGCTGGGTCCTAGTGCCCTGTGCTGCGATCTGGGCTGTCACAGCCTGAAATACTTTATTAACCCCTCCACTGCCTAATCACTTCACTGCCCCTGTGATCTATTTGTGGCAGCTGTCTGATCAGACAGTTTGCCACTTTCAAGTTCCAGCAATTTTCTGCCAGTGATCATCTCTGGCTCATACAGTGAAAAACACACAAAAAAAAAAAACCTTCATTGCCAAGTCCCTGTCCCCCTCACTCATATTGTTATATCTACTGATCAGTTAAAAAGACAGCTTGTAGCTTCTGTTCCCACATCTGTCACTGCCCATCACTACCCCCAATAAAGGCTGAAAAATATTCTAAAACACGAAGGTGCTCCTTCAATTCTGAGGCCTGTGGAAGAGTCAAAAAGTGCATATGGGCCACAAGTGGGATATTTCTAAACTGCATAATAAGGAGAATCATTATTGAGTCACGATTTCTTGGAAAAATCTACGGGGCTCCAATGAATAATGAACAAAAAATCGGAAATCTGCAAAAAAATATAGAAATTTTGAAATTTCACCTTTGCCTTTCATTCATTTCTGCGAAATACCTAGAGGGTTAATAAACTTCCTAAATGCTGTTTTTACTATGTTAAGGGGTATAGTTTCTGAAATGGAGTAATTTATGGAGGTTTCTAACATACAAGCCCCTCAAAACCACATCAGAAGTGGCCTGGTTCCAAAAAAAATCTGTTCTGCAAATTTTCTTGAAAATGTTAAAATTTGCAACTAAATTTCAAAGCCCCCCAAATGTCTTAAAAAATAAAGGAATGTTTAAAAAAATCATGCCAACACAAAGTAGACATATGGTAGATGTTCATTATTACTACTTTGTTTGGTGTGACTATGTGTCTTGCACACAGAAATTTTTGAACTTTGAAAATGGCAAATTTTTCCAAATTTTCACAACATTTTGATATTTTTCACACCTAAACAAGGATTTTATCGACCAAAATTAATTGCTAAATTAAAGCACAATGTTTCATGAGAAAACAATCTCTGAATCACATGGATAGGTAAAAGTATTGAAAAGTTACTCACAGATCAAGTGGCACATGTCAGATTTGAAAAAAAGGGCTTGGCCCTTAACTCCAAAACAGGCTTAGACCTTAAAGGGTTACATAGTTGCATAGTTAGTACAGTTGAACGAAGACAGGTGTCCATCAAGTTCAACCAAGAGTGGGGAAAATAAAGGGGTTAATACAGGGCATTGTGCTGGATATAAATGATTATCATCCCCAGTATGGTAACAGTCCTATCCCAGAGAAGAATCCTGGGCTTAAACTGGTTAATGATCACTGCGTGTATTCCTCCCCCCTCGCAGACAAATGAACCTTGCTCTCTATAAATAGCCGGGGCTGGTGTGATAGGTATTCTCGACTCTCATGCCTGGGCTTCTGACTGCAGAGTCACTGTTTGGGAGCTGCAGGAATGTGAAGATAGCTGCAGACCTAGGAGAGCTGCTTGTGGCCCAAATCAGGAGACAGGGTCTACAAGACGGAGTGCGCTCTCTCCTATGACTCCCCAGTGAGTGAGTGAGCTCGTTGTGTACTGACCTCACCTTACAACATGTTTTCTGTTTTTCTGGGAGAGAGCCCGTTAATCACTAAACGTGAAGCTGCTGACAGGATTTTTCTTTCACAGCAATACTGCCTTATCAGCCCCAAGTAATCACCAGGCATGGGTCTCTGCTAACCTTAGTATGGGGGGCTGTCGGTGTTTAGCACTGTCTGGACATATTGACTAAAGATGTCCTCTGCAGAGTTTTCGAGGACAAATGGGCCATAGACAGAGATTGTATGAGATTCCCTCTGTACACCTAGTTTTCATTGTAACAGAGTTGATCCATTTACAGTATTAGTAATCCTTGCATTGGTTGTTACACTGGTGATAGAAAAGGATTTGTGGGTATTAGTTGTACCTAATCGTGTTGTCACCATAAAGGTATGCAGTGCTGCACCATTCCGTAGTTTTGGGGCATATTGGCCAAAGAATGGATCAGCTAAGAACATTCCTCTAAAAAAAAAAATCTGTATTGCCCATAGCAACTTTACATAAGACTGTTTGCCATGAGTAGGAGTGCTATTAGGGCAATATTTGCAGGAGCCCTGAAAAAAAAAAAAAAAGAAAAAAAAAAAAAAAAGGAGCCCTGTGATATTGTGCCGTATAGCACCTGGTAATCAGTGGAGGTTTCAGATGCTTTGGCTGTGTGGGGCTCTAAAATTTAATTATGCAGAGTCATGGCCATGGGCAACATTGACACTTGGTACAGTATTTCCTCCTCTTTACCAAATTTCACATGTATAGTATTCCTTCCTCCAACGCTGGGTCCACACTGCTGATTTGCAGATCATATTTACAGTTTATCATATAGGATATGGGTGCTGTTTAGTACATGTGTTTATCATCTGCTGCACTTGTAGTTCCACAGCAGCAGATGATAAACACATATACTAATCAGTACCCATACAATTAGTGCATGTTTGGTGTGGAATGCTTGCATCTGCAGTTGGGAAATTACAAGTGCCAGCATGCCACACTATACATGTACTAAATATACGTGTTCCGTCTTACATACAAATTCAACTTAAGAACGAACCTCCAGTCTCTATCCCGTATGTAACCCGGGAACTGCCTGTACTGTGGCGTTCCTTCTGCATATCCATAGTGTGTATATAGTAATTTGGTGTATATAGTAAATAGGCAGCTATTGCAGGAATGTAGTTTTCATAGAACGCACTAAGCAACTGTAGCTCCGCCCAGTGATGAGAAAGATCCAACATGGCGATAATATGTTATATAACATTGTAACTAGGTCACACGCTGTATTGTGAAAGATATTTAATGCTTATCTTTAGTATTACTGCACTATATGTTTTTATTTTTGTGGTTTCTCACACAACACCTTTAAGTGATAAATTTAGGTGCATACAATCCTTATTTGTGAAAAATATCAAAACATGACATTTTTAAACATTTATCATTTTCAAAGTTCAAAAATGTCTGCATATAAAACAGATAGTTATTCTGTACAAAATAGTTTATAACTAGCATCTACCATATGTCTACTGTGCGCTGGCATAATTTTTTATTATTTTTTTTTACAACATAAGTGGGTTTATAAATTTTTTACCTTTACGAAAAAAATCCCAACACAGATTTTTTTTTAGGGACTACTCTAGTTCTGACAGGGCTTTGAGGGGCCTGTATGTTAGACCCCCCCCATGAATGATTCCATCTTAGAAACTAAATCCCTTAAAGTTTTCAAAACAGCATTTAAGAAGTTTATTAACCCTCTAATATTTTCACAGGAATAAAAGCAAAGTGGAAGTAAAATTTCAAAATGTTAATTTTTTGCTGATTGTTAATTTTTATCCATTATCAACTGGAACACAATACATAACTCAATATTGATTCCATTTTGATCTGCCATTTTCAGATATATCCCATCTGTGGCATTAGTACGCTATCTGACTCAATCACAAGCCTCAGAACAGGAGGAGCACATACTGGATTTTGGGGTTTCATTTTCATTAGGATATTTAGGCGCCATTAGAAATTTGCGGACATCCTAACTAGTGTTGAGCGATTATTTTCGACAAAGTTGAAATCGGCAAGGTTTTTATGGTGATCGAAATTTTTAGCTCATGCGATAATTAAAGCTAAAATCTATGCATCATCTATTAAAATCGTGCCATTTTCGGCGCTTCCTGTAATTTTGGAGGCCAGCAAATCAGATTACAGAATAGAGCAGGGTGAGATGTGTGTGCGACGTCATGACTGGGATGTGTATGGTTGCGATTGGCTGGAAAAATCACATGACCTCGTTTTACATAGAACAGCGTTTCCTGTTCAGCCTCAGTGTCTCTCCGCGTCTCAGAGCAGAAGGACGTGCGCTCTGCTTGTGTCCAAACAGCTCAGCGAAATTATTATATTTCTTCACAGAGAAACCTCTACTATTAGCTGTGATCCTTACAATTTAGTTAGTTTAGAGATTGGAAGATTTTATGTAGTTAGGTAGAGAATTTTAAAGGAGCATCTATCGCTGTAAAGTCACGGGGGGGAGTGGAGGAGGGGGCCCCCGCGGGCGAACACAGACAAGCTCTATAAAGAATACTGGATAAAGTTCACCAAGACTTCGTGTAGATATTGCAACAGCTTTATTATTAACAGTTTTCTATTTGAAATATTTCCTGATTGGGCACCTGAACTTTTAGGATACACATCTTTTCTAGTAACTGCAGGTCTCTTTGTTAGGTGCAAAACTCCACTTTGAAATGTATACTGATAATAAGATAGGTGTTCATTTTCAATTTTGCCCATTCCACCTTTGTTGATATATCCATCTTGTACTTAAATTAGAATCCAGCAAGTCAGCACAGGTTGATAGGTGCCAAAAATACCTTGTAAATATCCGAATAAATTTCAGATACTGTTTTTTTACTTTGGCGCACTACAGCTTTGTTCATTGAGGCACCTTGCACTTAAATGTGAATACTGCAATTTTGTAGTCACCACAGGTGAATTGATAGGTGCCAAAAATACCTTTTATTATCCGATTACAGATATGTGTTTTTTGCACTTTTGCCCAGTCCAGATTTGTTGGTAGAGCCACCTTGCAGTTAAATTTGAATCCAGCAATTGTGTAGTTACCACTGGTGAATTGATAGGTGCCAAAAAATACCTTTATTATCCGAATACATTTCAGATACGTGTTTTTTTACTTTGGCGCACTACAGCTTTGTTCATTGACGCAGCTTGCACGTAAATCTGAAAACAGCAATTTTATAGTCACCACAGGTGAATTGAAAGGTGCAAAAAATACCGTGTATTATATGAAAACATAACAGATACGTGTTTTTTGCACTTTTGCCCAGTCCAGATTTGTTAGAGACACCTTTGCAGTTAAATTTGAATCCAGCAATTTTGTTTTGATTAGAGGGATTTGAGAATAGCTGTGATTTGCCGTCTTTTAATAAGAGACTTTCCAAAACTATTCCATACCTTCTCAAATTTTTATATTTCTGAACATGGAGCGAAATGCAGGTGGTAAGCGAGCAAAGAGGGGTGTAGGACATGGAGGAAGAGGTACGAGAGAAGGTGCTCCTTCCAGTGCTGGCGACAACACGCATGCCAGCGGATCGTCAGTTGCAGGACCGTCAGGCCTGTCATCGCTGGGTCAGGGCCCTGTGAATCTCAGTAACGAACAGTGTCGCCAATCTGTCCTTCAGTGGTTAATGCAACCTGCATCCAGCAGTCTTACCTCCTCGTCCTCCCAGTCACGGCCACAAATGTCGTCAACAGCATCATCAGCATCCGTCCAACATGAAGCACCCAAATGTCAACTCATGTACCCACCACTGTAGATAATCCAATTGGGTCTGAAGACCTCTTTGATGACAATATCCGGAAGTGGTCAGAAGGCATGTTAAAAGATCAAGAGGATGATTAGTCTGCTCTGACGCCCAGTTACTGATGCCATCAGAGGAGGAGAAGGAAGCCGGTCAATCTGCAAAAATCCCAGGCGGTCGGCAACGCCTTGTAGGCCCTCTTGCTTGTAGCCCGCAGCTTCTGGATGCAGACAGTCAGGATGACCAAGTCACCTGTGTTGTTGATGATGATGACATTGCGGATCCATCCTGGTCTTTTCTGCAGAATTTGCTTGCAAGCGCTTCATCAGTGGAGGAGGAAGACGATGGGGTAGTGTCAATACGGGTCCCGCCACAAAAAGGGAGAGGGCGGTCGCAGAAGTCCGCTGATATGATTCCGCCAGCCACGGTCAGCACAAACCCCGCTCCTCGCTTATCGCCGTCAAATAGGTCCAGGACCTCTCAAGCCTGGGCCTTCTTTGAGCAAGCCTCTGATTCACCCAGCGATGTCATATGCCGCCTTTGCCGTAAACGCATAAGTAGAGGCAAGAACCTTAAGTGGTTAACCACCACCAACATGTCTAGTCACATGCAGCGAATGCATGAGTTGAAATGGAGGGAACACTTGGCCAAAAAAGGCCAGACCGACGCCGGGCCTCCAACACTGTCACACCCTCTGTCTCCGCCTCCTCCTCCTCTGCCACCACCAAGCGTTCCTCAGCTGCCCATGTCTCTCAGAGTCATGATCAGGGATCAGCCTCCACTTCAGCCTCCACCGTCGCCCAAGTACCACCAGCACCACCAGAGACCCATCCTACCCCTTCTCCTTCCGCCAGTTTGACGACCTGCACGCCGTACAGCGGCCAGTCTAGCAGTCAGCCTTCTGTCGTCCACGTTTGGGAGCAGCAGCAACACCTTACCCCCAACCATCCCACAGCCACAAGCCTGAATGTCGGCATTGCCAGGCTTTTGGCCTTGGAAATGTTGCCTTTCCGTCTGGTGGACACAGATGGGTTCCGCCACGTCATGGCCGTTGCCTGCCCCCAATACCAGATGCCGAGCAGGCATTTCTTTGCCAGAAAAGCCGTCCCTGCCCTGGCCAGCCACGTGTCATCTAAAATTTCAAGCGCGTTGTCTGCTTCTGTGGCCGGAAAAATCCACCTGACCACCGACACATGGACTAGTAAGCACGGCCAAGGCCGCTATATCTCTGTGACAGCTCACTGGGTTAGCTGGGTGGATGTCTCTGGGGGTGACGGTGGCTCTCAGGCTCGGCGCACGCTCTTCAAAACCTCAGGGATGGTGCAGGGCTCTTTCCCCCAAGGTCCTCTGGTGGCATCACGTGCCCAGAGAAACCAAGCCGTTTTGAAATTAATCTGTCTTGGAGACCGTCCCCACACACAGGTCAGGAGCTGTGGACGGCTCTCCGCAACGAGACCGAGCGCTGGCTGGGTGACAAGAACCTTGTGCCAGGCAAGGTGGTATGCGATAACGGGCGAAATCTGCTGGCCGCCCTTAAGATCGGTAGGCTGGAGCACATCCCTTGCCTGCCACATGTCATGAACCTGGTCGTCCAGAAATTTCTAAAGAGCTACCCGGGTCTGGACTGCCTGCTGAAGAAGGCTCGAGGTCTGAGTTCGCACTTCCGCCGTTCGCACCCTGCTTCGTCCCGCCTGGCTGCGTTGCAGTGTCAGCTCGGCCTCCCCGTCAACCGTCTCATTGTTGACATGGCAACATGCTGGAATTCCACCCTCCACATGCTCCAGCGATTGTGGCAGCAGCGCAATGCCATTACGCAGTACGAAGTGACACATGGCCTGACAAGCAGCGGTGCGGACCTCGGGGTGTTGAGCCACCGAGAGTGGAGGCAGGTGAAAGAGCTCTGCACCATCCTTGCCAGTTTTGAAGAAGCCACCAAAATGGTCAGTGCGGACATGCCCTTGTCAGCATGACCATTGTGGTGATCTTAGTTCTGGAACGATCGTTGGACACTCTGAAACAGGTCCCGCCAGCGACGGAGGAGGAGACGGACACGGAGCCTCTCTCCGTCAATTCCACAAGGCCCGACAGTTTCACAATTTCATCGGTCTTCATTAGGCAGTGGTTCGGGGTCCAGAGCTAGTGCTAGGTGGCGCATCAGCTCTCAGGGTGCATCATCTCAGGCAAGTCAGGGCTGTGTTGAAGCTGTGCCGGAGGCAGCGGAGGAGGAGGAGGTATTCCTAGACCCGATGTTACCGACGTTCCTGCCTTGGAAAGAGGTTGGCGCGAATTTGAGGCGGAGGAGGAAGATGAGGAAGATCAGTTTGCTAGTGCCCCTCGACCCAGAGGCTTGGGAAATCAAGGCTCCATCTCTCACATGAGTGCTTGGATGCTCCATTTCCTCCAACATGATCCTCGCATTAAGGCCATCAAAATGAACAACAGTTACTGGGTGGCCACCCTCCTGGATCCCCGTTACAAAACAAAACTCAGCACTTTCCTTCCACCCACCCAAATAGAGAGTAAAATGCAGGAAATGGAGACCTTGCTGATTGATCAACTGGAGACATCTGTTGCGTCTGCTTCACGTTCTTCAAATGTCAAGGTGGAATAACGCCAGCGACGTGACAGCAGTAGAGTGCCAAGTAGCCATAGCGGCAGCAGCAGTCAAGGTGGCAAAAGCCTAATGGGTGACCTCTGGCAATCTTTATTTACCACCTCACCAACGCATGCAATGCAGGGCACACATACAACACCCAGAGACCAGCTTAAGATCATGGTGCACGACTATCTGCGTCTCAACACCGATGTTTTTGTATGTGTTCCAGACCCAATAGACTTCTGGGTATCCAAAATGGACGAATGGCCCGAGCTGGCTCGCCACGCCATAGAGGTGTTGTCCTGCCCAGCAGCCAGCATCATATCTGAGCGGACCTTCAGCACAGCCGAAGAAGTTATTACAGACAAACACATCCGGCTTTCCACAGATAATTTGGATCGTTTGACTTTCATCAAGATTAATCAGGCATGGATCTCTGATGATGTTGTGGCCCCAATTGACGAGGTCACCGATTAGTTGCTGGTCTACTTCACATTACTCTCCAAACAGAAATGGTCCTTTTGAAAAACTTATTTTTTAAAATGATAATTTCTTACTGCAATTTTTATTCTCAGTTCCCAACAGTTCATTTTGCTGGTTTTGCTGTGAGGAGACTGTAAAAGACACCAAGGTTTCATGACAAAACCATATCCATTTACTCACTTCATCTTTAGAATTTTTCGCATTGTCAATGTTTTTGGGGTCATGTTGCCTCACAATTTTTAACAGTGGCTGAAAAGTCATATTTATAATTTTTAGGGGTCGTTGCTGTGAGATACAGCAATAATTATGGTCCTTTTGAATAGAAATGTGGCTTTTAAGTGGCATTTCTCCCTCACAATTTTTAACAGTGGCTGAGAAGTCATATTTATAATTTTTTGGGTCATGCTGCTTTGAAATGCAGCAATACTACAGGTCCTATTCTAAAAAATGTTGTTTCTAACAGACATTTGTTCTTCACAATTGTCAAGAGTGGCTCAAGGGTGATGGTGCTGTCAGAAACAGGAATAGGTAGGACACTGTTAATGGACACATATTGCAAAATGACTTGTTTTTGCAAGATCTTTAACATAGCTATCAATCCCTGTATTGAGACAACCCATTTAATATAATAAAAAAAAAAGAGAAACAAAGACATGGTGGGATTCCATCCTATTTTAAAAATGTGTTTTCTAGAATTAAACTACTAAAAAACTTGCATGTACAAAATAGCTGTTAAAAAAATTCCTCTGAATTGTACAAGGGAGGTACAAGAAAACTTGACCAGATGTAGGTTATTCAGAGGACATGAGTTATGGAGCACGGACAGAGAACAAAGTACAGAGACCATTTCGTCCACACGTTGAGTAAAATGAGAAAAAGAATGCCAAGAAAAAGGGCACCTGGGTGTAACAGAGCGCTAACCACCAGCATTTCCAAGTGAAGCTCAATTGGTCCGCACTCATACGGAGGGGCAAGCGCTACCCAGGTCTTGACTGTGTACTGAGGAAGGCTGGAGTTCTCACACTTCCGCTTCCGCACTCTGCTTCAGCACGACAGTTTTCGTTGCTGCGTCATCAGGGCATTTTAACCTGGTGTTTAATAGATGACGGACGCCAGCCTGGGCTCTCACCGCACCCACTGTAACTCCGGCCCTGGGTCATGCTGTGGCACAGGACAGGTATAGTCAATGTCCAGTTCAACTAAAATGGTGGTTGAAAGACTCCTTTTTCCGGCACTTTTTAATCTGGGGGTCAGACAGGTTTAATGGTCATACTGCGGTCCAGGACAGGGTTTGTCAATGTCCAGTTCAACTAAAATGGTGGTTCAAAGACTACTTTCTTCCGGCACTTTTTAATCTGTGGGTCATGCAGGTTTTTAGGGTCATGCTGTGTTCCAGGACAGGGATATTCAATGTCCAGTTCAAGTAAAATGATGGTTCAAATAATACTGCCTTCTGGCACTTTTTAATTTGTGGGTGATGCAGGTTTAAGGGTCATGCTGTGGTACAAGACAGGGATAGTGAATGGTGTGGGACTTTTTTTCTGTGGCTTTTATAGCCTAAGTGTTGTGCCTAAGATGTAGCAGGTATCCATTTGACTGTTGTGGCTGTTAATTCCAGCTTCTCCAGCCCTGTTTGGGTGTAAGAATGAAGGTGTTGTTGCTCTCCCATAGACTTTAATGGTCATCAGAGATGATCGACTATCGAAAAACCTTATCGATGGTGGCCGACTATCGACTATCGCCCGATGTCGATAGCCAACGTAATCGCTCAACACTAATCCTAACGTAATAAATACCCCTAAAAAGACCTGATTTTGGAAACTACACTCCTTAAGGAAGGGGCGTAGTGAGAATATTGACCCCACAGGTGTTTCATAAATATATTTAGCGTTAGGCTGTAAAAATTAAAAATACTTTTTATCCCAATAATGGGTTGAGTGGGTGCCCATGAAGACATGAGCGATGAGCGGAGAAAAGCCATCCCCCTTCACATGCACATATTCTGTCTGAAAACCGGACGGAAGAATGTGCATGTAGAATGCCTTGCGGGAGGCCCGCAGGCGGGAAAAAAACGCCGGTTGGAAAACCCGTGCAGTGGGGATTGCTGCACGGGTTTTCCATAGAGCCTCGTTCAGCTCATTTTCGGAAAACCAGTGCCGAGTTTGCGGCCCAAGGGCATGTCCCCACAGCACGGGTTTGCGGCCAGTTTTTCAGAATGTTTGTGGTTTTGCAGATCGCCTGAAAAACAGGTCTCAAACGAGCAAAATGGACTTCAATGGAAAACCTGTGCAGCAGTCCCCACTGCACGGGTTTTCCGCCGGTGGGCCGCCTGAAAAAGATTGAGTATGCACATTCTTCCGTCCGGTTTTCGGACGGAATATGTGCATGTCAATGTAAAGAGGGAGGGATTTTCTCCGCTCAACGCGGAGAAAAGCCATCCCCCCGCGGACGTGTGCACGGCACACAAACCGGACAAGTACTGGTCGGATAAACCGACCGGTATTTGTCCATTGCCGTGGGGAAATGCCCTTCTGATTGGGAGTAACTTTGTACCATCCTGTCAGGTCTGCAGAGTATATTTATAAGTAAAAACATCAAAGATAACAGTTACTCAACAGATAAGAATGTGTCTTGGCAGCATGTAAGATTCTCTCTAAGGCTGCGTCCCCACTGCAGAGGACAAATACCAGTCGGTTTACCCGGACGGTATCTGTCCTACTTTGCGGCCGTCCCCACGGCTACGGGGGGGAATGGCTTCTCTCCGCGATGAGCGGAGAAAAGCCCTCCCCCTTCACATTCACAAGCACAAGTTCCGTCCGAAAACCGGACAGAAGATTGTGCTTGTTGAATGTTTTGCGGAGGGACAAACCGCCGGACGGAAAACCCGTGCAGTAAGGAATGCTGCACGGGATTTCCATAGAGCACCATTGTGCTCATTTTCAGCCAGTTTTCAGGCTGTCTGCAAAACCGCAAACCGTCTGAAAAACCGGCCGAAAACCTGTGCAGTGAGGACATGCCCTAATCATTCTCTCCCAAATACAGCTCTGCTAGCTCAAATTTATAGCCAAACATTCTGTCTGGACAGTGTCATTGTTTTCAAAACTCCTCTATCACCAATGTCTCATACAGTTTAAGGATCAGCTAAGAATATGAGCTAGCAGAGCTAAAAAGTTAGGCACTGCTGTAGACCCACCCATAGCCTGCACAGGAATTATGAGCCTGAAGAAGATGTGAGGAGTGAAAACAGATAGATGGGACAAATCCTTTAACTAAAAAAAAATAAGATTAATCCCACCACCACTATGGGTTTTCTTTTTTAAACTTCATAATTTTTTTCCTTTAATGTAACAATATTTCAGTACCCCAAACTGACCTTTACTTGTTTGCGTGTCATCTTGCATAGAGGCAGTGGTTCCACAGAGGACTTGTAAAACAGTACTATCTTGCTGTGATGGATAAGTGCATTTCACTTCATAGGTGATCTTTTTTCTGCTTATCTGGCAACTTAACAAATAGAAAAAAATTATTAATCAGAAATGTAAAATTCACACTTGGCATCATTCATGGCATTTGCACCTGCCAATAGAACTGTGAAAGTCACCACCACAAATTTGAAGCTGAACTTTAATTAAACACTCAAGTAATGATCAACTTATTATATTTTGCAGACATCAGTTGTGGTCCTTGATAATAATATGAATGCAAATTCCACTTCATTCTCTGAATCCTTCATTTGCACATGCATGGTCACTTTCCGTTACTGTCTACGAGAGTTATACAAGCTGGCAAGTTACCAGTTTTCTTACATTACGTTCACTATAACAGAGCACAGCCACACATACATAGTAACCTCTATGTGAACAGGGAGCACAGAATCCTTGCTTTGATAGCAGTGGTGATTCCATCAGGACTCCCACCAAACATTCAGGCTTTAGTGAGAAAATAATTTTTCTTATCTTTATGATGTCCACACAAAATAAACAGATAAGAGTTTAAACAGTGCAAAGCAGAGTGAATCTATACAGTACACAAATGGAAGAGGATCTCTATGGAAAACAGGTTGGACACCAATCATGCAATCTTACACTATTTGCTCTGAGAATTTACTTATTCAGTGACTATTAACATCATTACTTCCTATACAGTATCTCACAAAAGTGAGTATACCCATCACATGAAATATTGTATTGTATATTTTCATGGGACAACACTGAAGATTATTTAACAGTGTAAATTTGGTGTGCCCTTAAAATAACTCACCCAACCAACAATGTCTAAAGCGCTTGAAACAAAAGCGAGTACACCCCTATGTGAAAATGGACAAATTGTGCCCAATTTGCCATTTTCCCTCCACAGTATCATGTGACTCAGTGTTATAAGGTCTAAGTTGTGAATGGGGAGCAGCTGTGTTAAATTTGGAGTTATTGCTCTCACACTCTTTTATACTGTTCAATGGACGTTTAACATGGCACTTCATTGCAAATTATTGTCTGTGGATCTGAAAAAAAAGAATTGTTTCTCTACATAAAGATGGCGTAGGCTATACAAAGATTTCCAACACACTGAAGTTAAGCTGCAGCACAATGGCCAAGATCATACAACAGTTTAACAATACAGGTTCCACTGAGAACAGGCTTCACCATGGACAACCAAAGAAGTTGAGTGCACATGCTTAGTGTCATTTACAGAGATGGTCTTTTCAAAATAGACGTAGGAGTACTGCTAGCATTGCTGCAGAGGTTTAAAGTTGTATGGGGCCTGTCAATGCTCAAACCATACACCACACACTGAATCAAATTGGTCTGCATGGCCGTTGTCCCAAAAGGAAGCCTCTTCTAGAGGCAAAGTACAAGAAAACTTCAAACAGTTTGCTGACGACAGGTAGACTAAGGAAATGGATTACTGGAACCATTTCCTGTGGTCTATTGAGATCAAGATAAACTATTTTTTAAATGTCAAGCGTGTGTGGCAGCAACCAGATGAGGAGTACAAACACAAGTGTGTCTTTTCTGAAGTCAAGCATGGTGGTGGGAGTGTCATGAGTGCTGCCCGCTGTGGGGAGATACAATTCATTGAGGGAACGATGAATGCCAACATGTACTGTGACATACTGAAGCAGAGCATGATCCCCTCCATTTGGAAACTTGGCAGCATTATTCCAACATAACCCCAAACGTCCCCCCAAGACGACCACTGCCTTGCTAAAGAAATTGAGAGCAAAGGTGCTGGGCTGACCAAGCATGTCTCCAGACCTAAACTCTAATGGAAGGTGGAGGAGCGCAAGGTCTCTAACATTCACCAGCTAAGTCATGGAGGAGTAGAAGAGAATTCCATTGGAAACATGTGAAGCTCTAGTGAACTCCATGCCCAAGAAAGTTAAGGCAGTGCTGGGAAATGATGGTGGTGAAAAAACTACCAAGCAGTCGAAATGCCTATGGGTATAATACTTAAAATATAACTTTTAATAATGTCATATAAAAGATCAAAAATCCAATAACCCCAACAAGGGTAAGGCAAAAAATAGAAGCAGGACCAAAAGCGGAGCACCCGCCCCGACAAGGGCGACCCCGCGCAAGAACACCCTAATTAACAATAACAGTACCACTAAAAGGACACAAAAACGTACCACATTACTAAGATACAAAAGAAGAGACTAACAGACAAAATTGTGACAAAACAGTGCCAAAAAACAAAGGATGATAGAAACAATGAACAGACATTACACATAACAAAACATGTCCAACGCGTTTCACTCACAAGTCATGTGGGCTCATCAGGGAACCAACAAATTGTTATGCATATATACACATATAATAGCGTGCATAAGAGCTATGATAAGCTTACGTCCCTTCAGACAGATGATAGCAGATGCAGGGATCCCAAGATAGCGATCCGTGGTACAGCACTAGAGGTGGTGGTCCAAGGATAAAGATGGCAGCAACCCACAAATAAAAATACACTACTATATATACCAGGATATATATCCTCGAGGCCTCAATATTAAGTACGATATTTTATATCATTACTGAGCAGTACTAGGGATAAAACTATTTTATAACCTTATTCCTCTATCAAGTCTTCTGAAAAATTTCATATATTTCTATATCTTGCCCTGATAACATTTATGTTATGTGTTTTTATGTAATTTGTTTGTTATTTTATATACTGTATACATTTAAGTGATGTACACACTGGATGACACAGGGTTAACAAACTATCTAATTAGTGATAGCGTTACGTAACATCCGGTTTGATATATAAGATCTCAGTGTAGAAACACACGCCAGACCAAGACTAAGATATTCACATATCGAAACGCGACGGTCCGTAGCATATCGGGCATGATCTAGTGCTACCCTGTTCAACGGTGGTTGTGCTCTACGTACCATGGACACTTGTTATTGCCGCGTGCATGTAAGTTTTTAAAATACTTTTCTATTAAAGATGCGAAATTTTTAATTATTTGCAAGAGTGCCCGTCTAACTATATCAGTCGACAATTCATTGAAGGTGGATGCTGGTTTCGTTTGTTTTTTACTATATATACCAGGAGTAGAGCTACTTACAGACAGCATGGCAAACAGCTGTGGAGCCGGCCGCGTCCCAATAGTGCACCGCGCATGCGCGAACAGAGACGATAAAGTTTTGTTGAATAAACAATGCCGCATGGATGTGAGCTATCTCGCGACGTCACCGCAAGAACGCGCGCATGCGCAGAGGCCGAAATGAAGTGCGGGCAGAGAATACCATAGACAACAGTATTGGAGTGACTGCGACAAAACTCACGCAAGCGCGGCACAACGGAGACAGGGGTAGCTGGCAGATAGTACATAGCATATGTGAATAGAGATACGCGCGGCAAAGATTATAAAGCATGCCACGCTGAGGTGACAAAAACAAACATAAAGACCATGCATAAGATACCAAAGCACTGACAAGGAAGTAGTGTCACAAAAAGTATGGGGCTGAACATAGAAGATAAATAAATAAATATAGGAAAATGAATAACAAAATGAATAATGAAGAAAATATATTAATAAAGAAATAGGAGATGGCAATATATATGATACAGGGCAAACTAAATAAATGAAGTAAATAAGAGAGAATCGTTCAAACCATGTGATTGGAGGGTTCTCAAATGGAAGATCCAATGCGCCTCTCTCTGTAGTAATTTTTTGTCAAAATCCCCTTTACGGGGGGAAGGAGTAACCACTTCGATCACCGAAAAGGTGATCGATTGAGGATGGCTGGTGTGGATCGTGTTCATGTGGCGTGCAAGAGGCGTGTCACGGTGATGTTTTATGTCCCCAATATGCTCCAGGATTCGGCGTCGAACCTCCCTGATTGTTTTGCCCACATACATATAGGGGCAGCCACATGATGCTTGATATATAACACCACGGGACTTACAATTAGCATAGCTGTTCATACGAAAAGTCCTCCCGGTAGTAATATTAGTGACTGTTTTGGACACTTCAATGGATGGAGTCCTTTGTGGACTTTTGGAAGACCATAGAACGTCGCAATTCTTGGAGCACTGGGAAATAGGAATGACCGTTTTTATCAATTAATTCGAGGGATAGAGCATGATTGAGAATGCCCTCTAATTCCTTTTTAAATACATCGAAAGGATCTGACTTCAAGATACCATAACCCGATGTATCAGTGAGTATCTCAAGACACATCTTTTTATAGTCAGCGTGATTTTGTATCACGATGTTTCCCCCCTTATCAGATGACTTAATCACTATAGAGTGATCTCTTTCTAAGTTCTTAAGTGCCAGATATTCATTCTTTGAGAGATTAAAGTTTGACAATTTAACTTCGGGAGCCCCCTGAAGTTTCTCATTGGCATCACACACCACCCTCACGAACTTGTCGATATTTTGATCAATAATGGGAGGCATTTTTGTACTTCTCAGTCTTAATTTCGTGAATGGCCCCTTTGAACGATCTCTCTCACCCTCTTCAAGGAGATCGGTCAAGATACACATGTCCTGGAAGTCGTCTGTATCAATGCCCAATTCCAGACATTGACTCTTTTCATTGAGCTTGAAAAACTTTCTACACTTTAAAGTCCTCCCAAAAAGGTGAATGTCCTTCACCCAATTAAAGGCATTAAAGGAGGTGTTGGGAACAAAAGACAACCCCTTTTTCAAGATCTGTGTCTCGAATTGCGAGTCTATGGTCAGAAAGATTAATAATCTGGAATGCACTGGAACCTCGTTCATGGTATCCACTGGCAGGAATTATTTGGGTCAACAACATTCTCTCTAAAAAAGAGGGAGGTGGATTTTCTCTGACATTCGATGTCCCTGATGTCTCGCCCTGTGTTAGAGATTGAGAGGGAAGGGGAGGCAAAGAGGAAACAGATACAGGTACAGAGTTGGACCCAGTAGAACCAGAGCCAGAGGGATACCCGCCTGGTATAGTATTTGTTTTTTTCTGGTTCCTCTTTCTTGGTACCCATTCTGTGTAATTGTAGGATTGTTGTCGTGTGTGAAAGGGAGCTCTGCTAAATGCTCTTTTATTTCTCCTAGGTTCTCCTTCAGACACATCCGTGTCTGAGGATGAGGGTTCAGTGTCTGGCACCCTGTTCACCCGGTATAAATTATCATAAGCATGATTATCACGAAATTCAGACAAATCTTTTACAAATTGTTTGTGCTTACGTTCTTTTAACTGAGACGTAAATTTGTCGATATTATTTTATAGATCTATTTCTCGTTTAGAGAATTCGATCTCCCCTTTAAATTTCAAAGATGTCTCTATTGTACTCTTCAGACTTACTAACGACCTACTCAGAATGTTCTGTTCTTCCTCAATTAGTAGGGAAATAAATCTCAAAGAGGATGCAGTTGCCTCAGCCTCCACTTCCGTAATAACTCAGGGTTTCTAGACCTTAGGGCAGGTGTAAAAGAAATATGCAGTCCGCGAGGGACAATGTTATTTTTATGATAATTTTCTAACGATCTAAGTTCCCACCAAGACTTGATATATGTTTTATATTTAAGAGTTAGTTCACGAAAAATATTTTGTAGAGAGAGGACCCCCTGTGAGGAGTCAATGAATTCCCTATCAGAGAACACCTCATCTGCTTCTGATAGCCATTTATCACAATTCAAAAGATCTGGCGTCAAATTGGCCATACCTAATTACACGAGAGCCCTGTACCAATAAAGTAAATACACAGAAAAAAGATGCTTAAACAAAACTTTCTAGAATAGAGACCAAAAAGCTACAAACTCCCCAGATAGTATGGAGTGGGAGAAACCCCCAAGATGACAATTACCCGGCAAATATACCATTGAAGTATGAAAAAACTACCAAGCAGTTGAAAATGCCTATGGGTATAATACTTAAAATATAACTTTTAATAATGTCATATAAAAGATCAAAAATCCAATAACCCCAACAATTACATTAAGGCGGGGGAGGAATCTTGGGGATACCCTGGTTTCTAGCCATTATACCCCTCCTTCTCCTGTAGGTACTTGGCTGAGAAACAAAGTTACTGGTACTTACAGATGTGGTTCGTGCAAAGCGTGCACATTTGTTTCGGTGTCCAAAACAGTCACTAATATTACTACCGGGAGGACTTTTCGTATGAACAGCCATGCTAATTGTAAGTTATATATCAAGCATTATGTGGCTGCCCCTATATGTATGTGGGCAAAACAATCAGGCAGGTTCGACGCAGAATCCTGGAGCTTATCACCGTGAAACGCCTCTTGCACGCCATATGAACACGATCCACACCAGCCATCCCCAATCGATCACCTTTTCGGTGATCGAAGTGGTCACTCCGTCCCCCCGTTAAGGGGATTTTGACAAAAAATTACTATAGAGAGAGGCGCATTGGATCTTCCATTTGAGAACCCTCCAACCACATGGTTTGAACGATTCTCTCTTATTTACTTCATTTATTTAGCCTGCCCTGTACCATATATATTGCCATCTACTATTTCTTTATTAATATATTTTCTGCATTATTCATTTTGTTATTCATTTTCCTATTTTTATTTATTTATCTTCTATGTTCAGCCCCATACTTTTTATTACACTACTTCCTTGTCAGTGCTTTGGTATCTTATGCATGGTCTTTGTTTGTTTTTGTCACCTCAGCGTGGCATGCTTTATAATCTTTACCACACGTATCTCTGTTCACATATGCTATGTACTATCTGCCGACTGCCCCTGTCTCCGTTGTGCCGCACCTGCGCAAGTTTTGTCGCAGTCGCTCCAATACTGTTGTCTATGGTATTCTCTGCCCGCACTTCATTTCGGCCTCTGCGCATGCGCGCGTTCTTGTGGTGACGTCGCGAGATAGCTCACATCCACGCGGCGTTGTTTATTCAACAAAACTTTATCGTCTCTGTTCGCGCATGCGCGGTGCACTATCTGGGATGCGGCCGGCTCCACAGCTGTTCACCATGCTGTCTGTAAGTAGCTCTACTCCTGGTATATATAGTAGTGTATTTTTATTTGTGGGTTGCTACCATCTTTATCCTTGGAGCACCACCTCTAGTGCAATACCACAGATCGCTATCTTGGGATCCCTGCATCTGCTATCATCTGTCTGAAGGGACGTAAGCTTACCATAGCTCTTATGAACGCTATTATATGTGTGTATATGCATAACAATTTGTTGGTTCCTTGATGAGCCCACATGACTTGTGGGTGAAACGCGTTGGACATGTTTTGTTATGTGTAATGTTTGTTCATTGTTTCTATCATCCTTTGTTTTTTGGCACTGTTTTGTCACAATTTTGTCTGTTAGTCTCTTCTTTTGTATCTTAGTAATGTGGTACATTTTTGTGTCCTTTTAGTGGTACTGTTATTGTTAATTAGGGTGTTCTTGCGCGGGGTCGACCTTGTCGGGGCGGGTGCTCCGCTTTTGGTCCTGCTTCTATTTTTTGGTCCTGCTTCTATTTTTTGCCTTACCCTTGTTGGGGTTATTGGATTTTTGATCTTTTATATGACATTATTAAAAGTTATATTTTAAGTATTATACACATAGGCATTTTCGACTGCTTGGTAGTTTTTTCATAATTCAATGGTATATTTGCCGGGTAATGGTCATCTTGGGGGTTTCTCCCACTCCATACTATCTGGGGAGTTTGTAGTTTTTTGAAATGATGGTGGTCACACAAAATATTGACACTTTGGGCACAATTTGTCTAATTTCATTTAGGGGTGTACTCACTTTTGTTACCAGTGGTTTAGACTTTGCTGTATGTTGAGTTATTTTGAGGGCACACCAAATTTACACTATTATGCAAGCTGTACATAGACATGACAGTGAGCAAGAGTCGGAGGACTCAAAACGCGTCTGTTTGCCACTAGGGGTCTGATGCTTCACTGCCTTGTGCTAATGTGGACTTTGTTTTATCTTTGAAAAATAAAGTTTCAGTTTTTATTTCACGGAACTTGGTATCCTTAGCGGCGCTGTTTTCTACACGTCACCGGATATCCTTCTTTCTCTGTCTATTGGATTACCGCGAAGCCGGCGGTTTGGTCCGGAGTAAAGACGGGACAGCGAGCGGATCCACGCCATACCCCAGAAGGACATTGCCTTGCCTCAGGTAAATCTGCTTCTTTTCTTTGTTTAGTTGCAGTCACATACGGCTACTGCAGTTTACCGTTAGGCTCCATATACAGGCGGAACATAGGATCCAGCTGCCAGATACAGAAATACAGTCACACGCACAGGCACAGCACAGACCCTGTGAAAGCACCACATTCCAAAATATCTTTCCTCAGTCATGTCTCCCGAACGCCAGGCAAAACTAGCGGCTGTGTTTGACACAGCAGTAAATGAAGACATGGACGACAACACTAACAGACATATACCTTGGAAGCAATTGTTTATCAAACTGGAAAAAGCAAAAATTAAAGAGCTTAAACTGTGGTGGGATAAACAGACACTAAATACATATAGACAAAAAGATCATCCCCAGAGGCTTACGCCTCAAGAAATTACCATCATTTGACACAACGGAAGCATTTATGACTAAATGGAATACAACGCTTTCAGAGTGCTCCTTGACCCTTATGAACCTCATTGTAGAGTTTGAAACACATAAAATACAAGAGGTGGATAAACAAATTAAAGAGTTGGAAATTCAAATTGAAGAATTTAAAGGCATTACGAAATTCAATGCAGCACAAGCCCAATTAAAAGAAACCCTAGACATTGTGGAAAAATCCATTATGGAAAACAAGAAAAAATATACTAGGGATCTGGAGGATTATAACACCAATAGAATATATACGTGGGCCAAAGATAATCAACAACAAATACCTAAATCCATATTGAGAAGAAAATGGAGGAAAAAGGGAAATAGATCGGTTAGCTTCTCGGACATTGACAGCATAGAAAGTGGGATACTCCCCAATCACCACCTATGCATGATTTAACAAAAAACAGAAAAGGTCAAGCAAAAGGGGACACTACAACCATACGGAAATCAACAAGGACATTCGCGCAGCGCAGACGGGTGTACAAATAAAGGATGATGACTTACAAGTAATTATTCTTACCCCCACCATTTTGACAAAATCCCAATTGGAGGTTCTGAGCCAGGGCTTAAATGTTGTACCCAGTTTTGACTTTGATTTTTTCCATACGATCATGGACATAAATAAATTTGTAAGACTTCTTACAGTCAAAAAGCATTTTTTCAATAGTGATCTAGATGAGTTGAGGGAAGAGCATAGTGGGAGTGTTATATCCAATGATTATGAGAGCTTGTATTTCAGGGAACAATTGGCACTGAAACAGATATTAGAGCTTGAGAGGGAGACAAATAACATAGAGGACCAGGTAGAACTCGATGCACCCAATATACAGCACAATATGCCAAACCCCAACTTTTATCCTTTAAAGGCTAGAGTTCCGGCCCTAGAAGCCTTTCAAAATATCAAGGAACGGGACCTATGGACATTGCATAATAAAAGTTTAAATAGCAAAAAACAAAAATATAAAAACAATAACTTGACATGGAGTTAAATGAAAGCGATAAAAGAACTGAAAAGTATGGATAACCTAGTCATAAAAAAAGTCGATAAGGGTGGGGCGGTGGTAGTGATGGATAGTGGACTGTACACAAAACAAGCTTTGGAAATTTTGAGTAATACTCATACATACTGAAAATTGAAGGAAAATCCCACAAAAAAGTTTCCATACCACATTAGAAAATCCTTTACAAGAGGGCATGGGTTTAGGGGTACTAAATGAAAGGCAAATAAAGTATATCTTGGGAGATTACCCCGTTATACCAGTGTTCTATGGAGTGCCTAAGGTCCACAAAAATGATTTCCCTCCGAACTTTCGCCCCATAATCTCAGGTAATGGTTCCCTTAATGAAAAATTAAGCATTTGGGTGGATAAGTACTTGCAGCCCATAGTCTACAATTTACCGGGATACATCAAGGACACAAAATCCCTCCTTAGAACCCTATCACATAAGGGCTGGAAGGACCATTATACCTGGGTCACCTGTGATGTTGTGGGGCTGTACTCTTGTATACCCCACGACGTCGCACTAGTGGCTCTCCAGTTTTTCTTAAAACAGCATAGTGATTATGACACTAACCTACAGGAATTTATCCTTATGGTGGTAGAATACCTTCTAAAATACAATTACTTCAAATTTGAGAATACTTTCTATTTACAATTAGAAGGGGCCCCCATGGGGGCCACTTTCTCACCATCCCTGGCGAACATTACCATGGCCTGATGGGAACACCACGCTTTATACAACGAGAATAATCCTTTTGTGGACTGTATAGTGTGGTATGGGCGCTACATAGACGACCTCCTGTTTTTTTGGGGTCGTGATGTGGCGCTCATACCACACTTTTTGGATTACATCAATTCCAATCAATTCAATCTGCGATTCACATGTACCTGGAAGACACACAGTGTTCCCTTTCTTGATGTACTCCTCACAGGACAAAGGGACGGGTATTATTACTTCCAACTTATATCGTAAACCCAACTCGGGTAATACTATCCTTAGAGCTGACAGTTGTCATGCCACGAGTACCATTAAGGCTATCCACTATGGAGAGATGGTTAGAGCCAGACGTATATGCTCAGAGGAAGAAAATTATAAAATAGCAGAGGAAAGGATAGGTCAGAGATTAATGCAAAGGGGGTACAAGAAAAGTGACATTAACAGAGCCATAAACAGAATTGAATGCAAAACACAGGAACAATTACTAGAGGAGACGCATGGAAAAACATACACAAAAAGACAACAAGAGACAAATAAAATCGCCTTTACTACTAAATACAGTAGAAATTATAATCAGATAAAAAATATCTTTAAAAGAAACTTAAGTGTTTTAAGACAAGATGAGACCCTCTCTAAAATTTTAGATAGGGGGGTTCGCATTACACCTAAAAGGGGTCAGACGCTGGGTAACATCATTGCACCCAGTGTACACATCAGTCACCAAACCAAAATTGGGAAAGTCTGGCTGTCCCAAAATGGGTTTTTAAGTGCGGGGGATCCCGCTGTGGAGTATGCAATATGGCTGAAAAAACAGCAGTATTCACTGATGTAACAAAACAACAAAAATATAAAATTAACCATTTTGTCAACTGCGACAGCCATCATTGCATTTATGCTATTGAATGCACGCAATGTGATATGAAATACATAGGCAGTACCATCAGGAAAACAAAAACACGGATTATGGAACACATAAATAGCATTAAAAAACAACAACCCCAAATGTCAGGGGCAGCCAAACATTTCGTGGAAATTCACCAGGGAGAAATATTAGGATTTAAATTCTATGTCATTGACAAGGTATTATGTCCATATAGAGGAGGAAATTGGACAAAAGTGCAAAGACAAAGGGAGGCACAGTGGATATTTAAATTAGGAACCAGGAGACCAAATGGTCTAAATTATCGAACTGATATGCTATATATATATTAGGTAATTGTAACATCGCTTTAAGAACATACATGTATTAGGCATATAATATTCATAATTAGTGTTGAGCGATTACGTTGGCTATCGACATCGGACGATAGTCGATAGTCGGCCACCATCGATAAGGTTTTTCGATATTCGATCATCCCCAAAGACCATAAAGTCTAGGGGAAAGAGCAACAACACCTTCATTCTTACACCCAAACAGGGCTGGAGAAGCTGGAAATTTAACAGCCACAACAGTCAAAATGGATACCTGCTACATCTTAGGCACAACACTTAGGCTATAAAAGCCACAGAAAAAAAGTCACACACCTTCACTACCCCTGTCTTGTACCACAGCAGACCCTTAAACCTGCATCACCCAAAAATTAAAAAGTGCCAGAAGGCAGTATTATTTGAACCATCATTTTACTTGAACTGGACATTGAATATCCCTGTCCTGGAACACAGCATGACCCTAAAAACCTGCATGACCCACAGATTAAAAAGTGCCGGAAGAAAGTAGTCTTTAAAACCACCATTTTAGTTGAACCTGGACATTGACAAACCCTGTCCTGACCGCAGCATGACCCTTAAACCTGTCTGACCCACAATTAAAAAGTGCCGGAAAAAGGAGTCTTTCAACCACCATTTTAGTGAACTGGACATTGACTATTACCTGTCCTGTGCCACAACATGACCCAGGGCCGGAGTTACAGTGGGTGCGGTGAGAGCCCAGGCTGGCGTCCGTCATCTATTAACACGCAGGTTAAAAATGCCCTGATGACGCAGCAACGAAAACTGTCGTGCTGAAGCAGAGTGTGGAAGTGTGAGAACTCCAGCCTCAGTCAAGACCTGGGTAGCGCTTGCCCCTCCGTATGAGTGCGGACCAATTGAGCTTCACTTGGAAATACTGGTGGTTACGCTCCGTTACACCCAGGTGCCCTTTTTCTTGCATTCTTTTTCTCATTTTACTCAACGTGCTGGAGGAAATGGTCCTGTACTTTGTTCTCTGTCCATGCTCCATACCCCAAATGTCCTCTGAATAACCTACATCGGGTCAATTTTTTCCTGTACCTCCCCTTGTACAATTCAGAGGAATTTTTTTAACACTATTTTGTACATGCAAGTTTAGTACTTTAATTCTAGAAAACACATTTTTAAAATAGGATGGAATCCCACCATGTCTTTGTTTCTCTTTTTTTAATTATATTAAATGGGTTGTCTAAATACGGGGATTGATAGCTATGTTAAAGATCTTGCAAAAACAAGTCATTTTGCAATATGTGTCCATTAAGAGTGTCCTACCTATTCCTTTTCTGACAGCACCATAAACCCTTGAGCCACTCTTGACAATTGTGAAGAACAAATGTCTGTTAAAAACATTCTTTATAATAGGACCTGTAGTATAGCTGCATGTCACTGCAAAATGCCTCCAAAAATTCAAAGAAATGACCCTTGAGCCACTCTGACAATTGTGAAGAACAAATGTCTATTAGAAACAACATTTTTTAGAATAGGACCTGTAGTATTGCTGCATTTAAAAGCAGAAATGACCCAAAAAATTATAAAAAATTACTTCTCACCCACTGTTAAATTTGTGAGGCAAAAATGACCCCAAAACCATTGGGACAATGCAAAAATTCTAAAATGGAGTAAAATGGAATATGGTTTTTGTCATGAAACCTTGGTGTCTTTTACAGTCTCCTCACAGCAAAACCGCAAAATGAACTGTTGGGAACTGAGAATAAAAATTGCAGTAAAAATGATCATTTTAAAAATAAGTTTTTTCAAGAGGACCATTTCTTTTTTGGAGGGAATGTGAAGTAAAACCAGCAACTAATGGGTGACCTCGGCAATTGGGGCCACAACATCAGAGATCCATGCCTGATTCATCTTGATGAAAGTCAAACGATCCACATTATCTGTGGAAAGCCGGATGCGTTTGTCTGTAATGACTCTCCGGCTGTGCTAAAGGTCCGCTCAATATGATCCCTGGCTGCTGGGCAGGACAACACCTCAATGGCGTGGCGAGCCAGCCGGGCCTTTTCGTCCATTTTGGATACCCAGAAGTCTATTGGGTCCGGAACACATACAAAAACATCGGTGTTGAGACACAGATAGTCTGCACCATGATCTTAAACTGGTCTCTGGTTGCCCCTATTGTGCCCTGCATTGCATGCGTGTGAGGTGGTAAATAAAGATTGCCAGAGGTCACCCATTGGGCCCTTCTGCCCACCTTGCCTGCTGCTGCTGCCGCTACGGCTACTTGCACTCTACTGCTGTCACGTCGCTGTGGCGTTGTTCCAAACCGTGACATTTGAAGAACGTGAAGCAGACGCAACAATGTCTCCAGTTGATCAATCAGCAAGGTCTCCATTTCCTGCATTTTTACTCTCTATTGGGTGGGTTTGGAAGGAAAGTGCTGAGTTTTGTTTTGTACCGGGGGATCCAGGGGGGTTTACCACCCAGTAACTGTTGTTCATTTTGATGGCCTTAATGCGAGGATCATGTTTTGGAGGAAAGGGAGCATCCAAGCACTAAAGTGGGGAGATGGACCCCTTGATTTCCCAAGCCCTCTGGGTCGAGGGGCACTAGCAAACTGTTTCTTCCTCATCTTCCTCCTCCGCCTCAAATTCGCTGCCAACCTCTTTCCAAGGCGGGGACGTCGGTAACATCGGTGTCTAGGAATACCCCTCCTCCTCCCCCCGCTGCCCTCGGCACAGCTTCAACACACCCTGACTTGCCTGAGATAAAGCACCCTAGAGCTGATGCCCGACCTTGCACTAGCTCTGACCGCGAACCACGCCTAATGAAGACCGATGAAATTGTGAAACTGTCGTCCCTTGTGGATTTGACTGATAGAAAGGCTCTGTGCCCGCAGCTGTGTCCGTCTCCTCCTCCGTCGCTGGCGGGACCTGTTTTTCAGAGTGCCCAAAAACGATCGTTCCAGAACTAAGATCACCACAATGGTCATGCTGAAAAGGGCATTGTCCGCACTGAATTTTTTGGTGGCTTCTTCAAACCTGGCAAGGATGGTGCAGAGCTCTTACCCACCTGCCTCCCTCTCGTGGCTCAACACCCCGAGGTCCGCACCGCGCTTGTCAGCCATGTGCCACTTCGTACTCCCGTAATGGCGTTGCGCTGCTGCCACAATTGCTGGAGCATGTGGAGGGTGGAATTCCAGCGTGTTGCCACGTCAACAATGAGACGGTTGACGGGGAGGCCGAGCTGACGCTGCAACGCAGCCAGGCGGGACGAAGCAGGGTGCGAACGGCGAAGTGCAAACTCAGACCTCGAGCCTTCTTCAGCAGGAAAGTCCAGCCCCGGGGTAGCTCTTTAGAAATTTCTTGACGACCGGGTTTTCATGACATGTGCCAGGCAAGGGATGTGCCCAGCCACCGATCTTAAGGGGGGCCAGCAGATTTCGCCCGTTATCGCATACCACATTTGCCTGGCACAAGGTTTCTTGTCACCCAGCCAGCGCCGGTCTCGTTACGGAGAGCCGTCCACAGCTCCTGACCTGTGTGGGGACGGTCTCCAAGACAGATTAATTTCAAAACGGCTTGGTTTCTCTGGGCACGTGATGCCACCAAGGACCTTGGGGGAAAGAGCCCTGCACCATCCCTGCGGTTTTGAAGAGAGTGCGCCGAGCCTGAGAGCCACCGTCACCCCCAGAGACATCCACCCAGCTTACCCAGTGAGCTGTCACAGAGATATAGCGGCCTTGGCCGTGCTTACTAGTCCATGTGTCCGGGGGTCAGAATGGACTTTTCCGGCCACAGATGCAGACAATGCGCTTGAAATTTTAGATGACACGTGGCTGGCCAGGCAGGGACGGCTTTTCTGGCAAAGAAATGCCTGCCCCGCAAACTGGTATTGGGGGCAGGCAAGGGCCATGACTGGCGGAACCCATCGTTCCACCAGACGGAAAGGCAACATTTCCAAGGCCAAAAGCCTGGCAATGCCGACATTCAGGCTTTTGGCTTTGGGGTGGTTGGTTAAAGTGTTTCTTCTGCTCCCAAACCTGGAAGACAGAAGGGTGGCTGCTAACTGGCCGCTGTACGGCGTGCAGGTTCGTTTAAACTGGCGGAAGGAGAAGGGGTAGGATGGGTCTCTGGTGGTGCTGGTGGTACTTGGGCGACGGTGGAGGCTGAAGTGGAGGCTGATCCCTGATCATGACTGAGAGACATGGGCAGCTGAGGAACGCTTGGTGGTGGCGAAGGAGGCGGAGACAGAGGGTGTGACAGTGGTTGGAGGCCTGGCGTCGTCTGGCCTTTTTTGGCCAAGTGTTCCCTCCATTTCAACTCATTTCATTCGCTGCATGTGACCTAGACATGTTGGTTGGTGGTTTAACCACTTAAGGTTCTTGCCTCTACTTATGCGTTTACGGCAAAGGGGGGCATATGACATCGCTGGGGGAATCAGAGGCTTGCTCAAAGAAGGCCCAGGCTTGAGAGGTCCTGGACCTTTTTGACGCGATAAGCGAGGAGCGGGTTTGCACTGACCGGGCTGGCGGAATCATATCAGCGGACTTCTGCGACCCCCCCTCTCCCTTTTTGTGGCGGGGCCCCGTATTGACACTAACCCCATCGTCTTCCTCCTCGTCCACTTTATGAACGCTTGCAACAAATTCCCGCGGAAAAGACCCACGATGGGTCCGCAATGTCGTATCACATCATCATCATCATCATCATCAACACAGGTGACTTGGTTCGTCCTGACTTTCTGCATCCAGAAGCTGCGGGCTAAAAGCAAGAGGGCCTGCAAGCGTTGCCGACCGCAACGGGATTTTTTGCCGAATGACCGGCCTTCCTTCACCTTCTCTGATGGCATCAGTAACTGGCGTCAGAGCAGACTAAATCATCCTCTTGATCTTTTAACATGCCTTCTGACCCCAACCGCATTTTGTCATCAAAGAGGTCTTCAGACAATGGATTATCCACAGTGGGGGGTAACACGAGTTGACATTTTGGCTGCTTCATGTTGGAACTGATAGCTGATGACACATTAGTGGCCCTGACTGTGAGCACGAGGAGGTAAGACAGCTGGAAGCAGGTTGCATTAACCACTTAAGGACAGATTGGCGACGCTGTTCGTTACTGAATTCACAGGGCCCTGACCCAGCGATGGGCAGGCCTGACGGTCCTGCAAACTGACGATCCGCTGGCATGCGGTGTTGTCGCCAGCACTGGAAGGAGTACCTTCTCTCGTACCTCTACCTCCATGTTTTTACCCCCCTCTTTGCTCCTTACCACCTGCATTTCGCTCCATGTTCAGAAAATATAAAAATTTGAGAAGGTAAAGGAAAAAGTTTTGGAAAGTCTCTTATTAAAAGACGCAAATCACAGCTATTCTCAAATCCCTCTAATCAAAACAAAATTGCTGGATTCAAATTTAACTGCAAGGTGTCTCTATCAACAAATCTGGTCTGGGCAAAAGTGCAAAAAACACGTATCTGTTATGTTTTCGTATAATACACGGTATTTTTTGCACCGTTCAATTCACCTGTGGTGACTATAAAATTGCTGTTTTTAAGTGCAAGGTGTATATATCAACAAAGGTGGAATGGGTAAAATTGAAAATGAACACCTATCTGAAATGTATACTGATAATAAAAGTGGAGTTTTGCACCTAACAAAGAGACCTGCAGTTACTAGAAATGATGTGTATCCTAATACAAGTTCAGGCTGCCCAATATCCAGGAAATATTTCAATAGCAAACTTTTAATTAATAAAGATATTGGGAGTGCAATGTCTACACTAAGGCTTGGTTAACTTTATCCAGTGTTATTTATAGAGCTTGTCTGTGTTTTGCCCCGCGGGCCCCCCTCCCCGCTCCCCCCGGGGACTTTTCAGCGGGAGATGGCCCTTTAAAAAATTTTCTACCTAACTACTAAAATCTTTCCCAAACTCTCATCTAACTAAATTGCACGGATCACAGCTAAATAGTAAGGTTTCTCTGTGCAGAAATAGAATAATTTCGCCGAGCTGTTTTGGCCACAGGCAGAGCGCACGTCCTAAATCCTATGAACGCTGAGAGACACTGGGGGCTGAACAGGAAAAATGCTGTTCTAAAGAAAAACGAGGTTTGTGTGATTTTTCCAGCCAATCGCAACCATACACATCCCGTCATGACGTCGCATACACATCTCACCCGCTCATTCGTAATCTGATTTGCTGGCCGCCAAAAAAACAGGAAGTGCCGAAAAAGCGCGATCTTAATAGATATGCACAGATTTTAGCCTTAATTATCGCATGATCTAAAAATTTCGATCACCATAAAAACCTTGCCGATTTCAACTTTGTCGATAATAATCGCTCAATACTATTCATAATCACTATAACTAATATGTATATTTTTTGTATTTAAAATATATATTATCTAATATGCATTGTATAGGTGGGAGCTATAAAGACATATAGACATATATAACATTTTGCCTATTAGTTAGGATGTTACTTGCCAAAAAAAGTTCAGTCATCCTTATGTTCCATTTACTACCACTATGTTCTAATTAAGACCATGTGATTCCCTCCCTCAATGGCGATTGGTTTTAGTTGGGTTTTTAAAGATGTTTGGTAACCCACATAGACATGACAGTGAGCAAGAGTCGGAGGACTCGAAACGCGTCTGTTGTTTGCCACTAGGGGTCTGATGCTTTCGCTCGCCTTGTGCTAATGTGGACTTTGTTTTATCTTTGAAAAATAAAGTTTCCCGTTTTTATTACACGGACCTTGGTATCCTTAAAACGGCGCTTTTTCTACACGTCACCGGATATCCTTCTTTCTCTGTCTACTGGATTACCGCGAAGCCGGCGGTTTGGTCCGGAGTAAAGATGGGACAGCAAGCGGATCCACGCCATACCCCAGAAGGACATTGCCTTGCCTCAGGTAAATCTGCTTCTTTTCTTTGTTTGGTTACTTTAAATTGTATCAAAGTGTCATATCTTCAGTGTTGTCCCATGAAAATATATAATACAATATTTACAAAAATCTGACGGGTGTACTCACTTTTATGAGACTCCAGTAAATTCCATGCCAAGAGTGTTCTACTTACTTCTGATGCTTATATAAGGTGGCCATACCACATCAGATATTTCTCAGCAGATCAATCACAAAATAAACGGTGAATAAGCCTCTGATGGGTGCCACCTGAAGTCTCTATTTGCCACATAGAGAGGGATCAGTATGTTCAATCCCTTATTTATCACCTTACCTCTGCCTTCAATGCACATTAGCTTGTTTTCTAATCCCATTGAAACTGCTGCAGTAGTAATCGATGGCAGATGGCGATCCAAATCTACCAGAGTATGAAACTTTGAGGGGTCTAGGATGAAGACTTAAAGGGGTTGTCTTACTAAAGATATTGATGGCATATCACCAGGATATGCCAACATTGTCTGATAGGTACGGGTCTCAGAGGTGGGACCTGAACCTTTCTCCAGAATGAGTCCCGAAACTTTTCGTTTTGAACAGAGGTGGTTGGGACTCTCCCATTAAAATCATTGGGAGTTTCAAGTACAGCCGAGCAGACTATCAAGCACTGATGGCATTTCCTAACAATATGTCCTCAATGTCTGTAGTGAAACAACCCCTTTAATGTCCTTTACAGTTCGCATTCTGGTTACTAAGTGCCAGGTGCTAATTGTCAGACTACCAGCACCTGTCTGTCCACTAGCAGGCCAAGTTTTGACATGTTCCCATTCTGAATTGTTGTTTACCACTTGCCAATTCCTGCATTGCTGTATACCTATCTTTTAGTCTGCTACCTGTCATCTACAGTCTGTCTGCCTTGCGCTTTTTTCGGTCAGAAATTCCAACTATGGACACTCAGGGTCACATGTATGTACAAGGCTACGCCAGTATTCTTGTGTGCTCTCTGCTCAAAAACTGTTGAATCCCTGTTCTCTTGATATATGAGCAGGCGCACTCCAATATTATGCACGTTTTGTGGCGGCCACACCACTTTGTAATGCACCCAAGATGTTGGGGCGTGTCGCACCACAACCGTATGATTATACACATTTATTACTGGAGAACGCCAAAACTAGGCGCTTAACACTTAGAACTGGCAGGCGAAGTTAAAGGTGGTCTACCGGAGCCTGAGTTTTCGTAGTGGAACTACAACGTGCCTGGATGTATGACCCGCAGTAAAACAGGTTCATACATTCTGCCGCATTCTACACTGCTTTAACCCCTTAATGACCTTGGACGTATGCATACATCTTGGACATTGTGCGAACTCTAAAGCAGAGTTCGTACATCCTGCAGCATCGGCCCCGACCGGAGATCACTGGGCATGGTCAGGCATCGTGACTGACAGTTGCCATATAGACCAATACACAACAATAAGCTGTGTATTAATTTCTATTACAAAAATGATTTTCCCTATGTGGAAAAGTAAAAAAAAAAGTTGAAAAAGGAAAAAAAAGGAAAAAAGTGAAAAACAGTAAAACACAAACACGAAAAATAAAATAAACACACGTACACCGCCCTTTTCCCCTTTACAAGCGCCAATCGCCCCAAAAAAGATCCAAAATAAAGTACCCGTATTTAGTATCGCCGCATGCTCTATGACCTACCCTATAAATCTGTCATGTTGATTAACCCGTACGGTGAACACCGTAAAAAAAAACAAATAGTCACAGAATTGCGATTTTTGTTCTTCCCACAGCACATAAAATGGCATAAAAAGCGATCAAACACTCATGTAAACACCAAAGTGATACCAATTAAAACATCGTCCATCCCGCAAAAAAAAAAACATCGTCCATCCTGCTCTGTATACAGAAAAATAAAAAAAGTTATGGCTCTCAGAAGATAGCGATGCATAAATATTATTTTACACAATAAAAACATTTTTTTAGAGCACTTCAACATAAAAAAAAAATATAAACTGGTATGGCCGTAATCGTATCGACCCACAGAATAAAACTAACTTGTCACAAAAAATAAAAAGTTATGTCTCTCAGACTGTACAATGCAAAAATGTGTTTTCCTGTTTGAATAAAAGTTTTTATTGTGTAAAAGCAATAAAACATAAAAAAAAAATTACAAATTGGGTATCGCTGTAATCGTATCGACCTACTGAGTAAAGCTAGCTTGTGACGTCCTCTTTCTAAGGTCGGGTATACACTTATAGATACTTAACTTTATGTATTTACAACAGTATATTATGTGATTGTATTGTATAATCAGGGGTTACCCACCTCTATATTGGACAACAATATATTTTGATGGTGTATAGTGAGGCTACGCATCTGTGTAGTTCCACTGTCATTTTTTACTTGTTTTTTTTATGTATTTTTGAAACATTTAATAAAGTCATTCTATTTTAAATTACCTTTTGGTAGACCATTTTTGATAGGTGTATATATAGCTTGTTATTTATACCGCACGGTGACCGTTGTAAAAAAAAAAAAAAAAATACTAGGATTGCTGTATTTTGTTCAAAATGCTTCAAAACCTTAATAAAAAGTGATCAAAGAGTCATGAACCCCATAATGGTACCAATAAAAACATCAACTCATCCCGCAAAAAACAAGCCCCTACACAGCTCCGTACACAGCAAAACACATAAGTTATGTCTCTCAGACTATGACAGCATAAAAGCGCAGTTTTTTTATAAACACATTTCTATTGTGTAAAAGTAATAAAACATAAAAAGCTCTAAAATTTTTATCATTGTATTTGTACCGACCCGCATAGTAAAGTTATAATGTAATTTATACAATTCGACGAAAAGTGTAAAATTCAAGCCCAAAAAACAATGACAGAATTGCATTTTTTCCCCGCATTTTCATGGTCCAATTCTAAAAAATGACTATGGAACACCCGTGCGCCCAAAATGAACAATACACCCCTAGATGAGATCCATGAGGGGTGTTGTATCCAAAATGGCACCAACCAAAATCGGCGTTCCAAAAGCCAAGTGGCGCTCCCTCCCTTGTATGCCCTGCCATGCACCCAAACAGCAATTTACACCCACATGTAGGGTATTGCCAAACTTGGAAGAAATTCTGTAACAAAATTTGGGGGGCTTTGTTTCCAGGATTCCTTGTAAAAATGAAACATTTTAAGCTAAAATTGCAGATTGTTGGAAAAAAATACATTTTTAATTTTCATAGCCCAATGCTAAAAAAAAATTGTGAAACACCTGTTGGGTCGATATACTCGCTGCACCCCTGGATATATTCCTTAGGGGGTGTCGTTTCCAATATGGGGTCTTTCTAGAGGTGTTTATTAAGTTTTAGCACCTTAAGGTGTCCGCAAACCTGTAATGGCGCCTAAATAAAATCGTATTGAAAATGAGACCCCAAAGTCCAGTAAGTGCTCCTCTTACTCTGAGGCTTGTGGTTGAGCCAAATAGCGCACTAGGGCCACATATGGGATATCTCTGAAAATGGCAGAATCTGGAGAATCAATATAAAGCTGCATTTCCATGGTCACATCTACTGTGTTCCAGTGAATAAAGGATAAAAATTAAAAAAATGCAAAAAAAAAGTGATATTTTGAAATTTCACCTCCACTTTGCTTTAATTACCTAAACGGTAAACATACTTCCTTAGCATTGTTTTAAATACTTTAAAGGGTCTAGTTTCTTAGATGAAGTCATTTATGGGGGTATCTACCATACAGGCCCCTCAAAGCCATGTCAGAACTGGACTGGTCCCTAACAAAAATTTATATTGCAAATTTTCTAGAAAATGTGAGATAAGACTACTAAATTTCTAAGCCCCCTAATGCCGTAAAACAATAAAATGACATTTAAAAAATGATGTCAACCCACAGTAGACATATGGTAGATTCTAGTTATAAACTATTTTGTGGTGTCTTGCGCGCAGAAATTTTAGAACTTTGAAAATGACAAATTTTTCCAAATTGTCATGAAATTTTTAGATTTTTCACAACCAAACAAGGATTGCATGGACCAAAATTTCTTACTAACTTAAATTCAGATTTAAAAAATATGGCTGTGTCAGGAAGGTCAAAACTGGCTGGGTCCTTAACCCTTTAAGGCACCATAACGTTCCTGTACGTCATGGTTTACTGCCCGTTAATGCACCATGACGTGCAGGAACGTCATGAAAGCTTTCTGTCTCCCTGTGCAGAGATAAGGTGAAAGCTCTATGCTAATTGCTGTTACTGACAGCTAAATAGCACAGCTACACAGCAGGTGACCAATCATTGCAGTCCTGAGCGGAGGATCGCTGGGATTGGTCAGTCAGTCTGATGACTCAACAATGAAAGCTGATCCATGTCCCAGGCTCTGTTCTGTGAGAGAAAGTGAGGAGATCTTATTTCTGTGCTGGGTTCTAGTGCCCTGTGCTGTGATCTGGGCTGTCACAGCCTGAAATACTTTATTAACCCCTCCACTGTCTAATCACTTCACTGCCCATGTGATCTATTTGTGGCAGCTGTCTGATCAGACAGCTGCCACTTTCAAGTTCCAGCAATTTTCTGCCAGTGATCTTTACTGGCTCATACAGTGAAAAACACAAAAAAATTAACCCCTTCATTGCCAAGTCCCTGTTCCCCTCACTCATATTGTTATAGCTATCTGAACAGTTAAAAAGACAGTTTGTAACTTCTGTTCCCACATCTGTCACTGCCCATCCCTACCCCAATATTCTAAAACAAGAAGGTGCTCCTTTAATTCTGAGGCCTGTGGAAGAGTCAAAAAGCGCATATGGGCCACAAGTGGGATATTTCTAAAAACTGCATAATAAGGAGAATCAATATTGAGTTTCAATTTCTTGGTAAAATCTACGGGGTTCCAATGAATAATTAACAAAAATCGGAAATCTGCAAAAAAGTTAAAATTTTGAAATTTCACCTTCGCTTTTCATTAATTTCTGCGAAATACCTAGAGGGTTAATAAACTTCCTAAAAGCAGTTTTGACTATGTTAAGGGGTGTAGTTTCTGAAATGGAGTCATTTATCTGGGTTTCTAACATACAAGCCCCTCAAAACCACATCAGTGGCCTGGTTCCAAAAAAAATCTGTTCTGCAAATTGTCTTGAAAATGTTAAAATTTGCTACTAAATTTCAAAGCCCCCAAATGTCTTAAAAAATAATAGGATGTTTAAAAAAATCATGCCAACACAAAGTAGACATATGGAAGATGTTCATTCTTTACTAATTTGTTTGGTGTGACTATGTGTCTTGCACACAGAAATTTTTAAACTTTGAATATGGCAAATTTTTCCAAATTGTCACAACATTTCGATATTTTTCACACCTAAATTAATTGCTAAATTAAAGCACAATGTTTCACGAGAAAACAATCTCTTAATCACATGGATAGGTAAAAGTATTGAAAAATTATTCACAGATAAAGTGGCACATGTCAGATTTAAAAAAAAAAAAGGGCTTGGTCCTTAACTCCAAAACAGGCTTAGACCTTAAAGGGTTAAGAGGTTAAAGCTATTTAGAACTATTCTCTATGCGCCTAAATCATATATGTCGCCCTTAATATTCTAGTTAAGTTACCATAACATCCTTTTTCAAGATACTGGAGCCATTGCTCCTACCCTGAGCCTTGATCCACAGTCCTTTTCTCTTGTGCTTGAATCTGGTGTGATGGTTTCTGAATCTTACACTTTTATAGCCAAGATATAAATTATAAACATGTTGTATGCCGCAAAAACTGAAAAAAAAATTCCTAAAACAAATTAGCAAAATTGCTGTTTTCATTGTCCTTTAACTGCTTACCAAATGTCCGTTGACAATAATGTCCAGGTGTTGGCTGTATATCTCTGCACAAACGTTCTGGAATGTCCGTGTAGAGTGCAGCTGTGTCAGTGGAGAGATGGCTATCAATGATAGCTAACTCTTCACTGTGAAGTTTCCCTATCTGCCAGATCGTTGTATACACGATGAGCACTGTATATGCAGCATCTTCTTGCTTCTCAGTGTCAGCAGTTACATGACTTTCTGGGACTTGGTAGATGCATTTGCTGCTGGGTCAGACCAAGATCGGCTCTGTAGTATGTTCAGGGGGTTGTTCTCCCTGTACTTCCCCTGTAACTGGGACAAACATGCCAGCTCCAGTTACAAGTCAAATCAGAATAAAAAAAATAAGTGATGTAAAAATGCCCCTCAGAAGCCTATTTCTAACTTTATGGGGTGGGGTGGGGGCACAAATGTAAAATAAAGCTATAATTAAAACACATACAATACAAATTTTTTTTAAATATAAACATTAACAGTCCAATCTGCAACTTTTAGCCCTGCCCCTAAAGACCCTAAAACTTTATATCACCTACTGTATACATGTCTGATGGAAAAGTGACACAATTACAAAACTTATTTTAGTGCCACTTTTGCTGTTTAAAAAATAAATAAAATGTGGAAATCAGAATTTATTGTTTTTACTATTTTTCCTTGTGTTATAAAACAGGAAAAATGCATGGTCAGGAACTAGTTAAAAAAATAGTTCAATACATTACATGCACCCTAAAATGCTGCCATTAAAAATCTCATCTAGCAACAAACAAGCACTCGAACAGCTAGGCTTTAAAAACAAAAATTCACGTCTCTTGGAACGCAGTGATGAAAATAAAATCTTTCATATTTCGTTTTACTAAATTAAGTGAATTTTAGTCAGAAGTTGATCACCGTTTAAATTTTTTTCCTGCTCTCAGCCTATATATTCTACATACAGCAGTAGCTGGGTCCCAAGGTCTGGCCAAGCAAGATCACTACTATCGTTTCTATTCACTGACATGCTATTTTAAATCTTTTATTTTATTTCTAGCCTGCTGTGATATTTATAATCACTGATAATACTACGATAACTCAGTCAATACCCGATTGAGAATGGGATTTATCATTGCTGCTGTATTAGTTTAATAATTTTATATAACTTAATATTAATTTTATATGATATAATTTCATAATTTTGTATTTTAAGTTTAGATAAATTTTCTATTATATAATGTTCAATTAATTTTATATGACAATTTACATTTTTTTATTTTATATTGTTTTTAATTATCATAAGTTAGTTTTTATTACTTAAGTGGTATAAGTTGGGAAATAATTGATATTTTTTGGCATACTGGGAATTATAGTTCTTCTACGACAAGTTTGGCCGCAGTCACGGCACTCTAAAATTCGCATGAATTAGTCACCACATCCTGTTGAGCTACATTCATAAATGTGTCTAATCTTATGAATGTGGCTTGACATGCCCCCTTATAATTGGTGCATACAAAAGTGGCGGGTCTGTATAACATAAGCCAGTTTTTGGTACGACAGTTCATACGCGTGTCGAACAAAGGCTACAACAGGTTATTTGGCACAGCCCTGTAAATACATGTCACCCTAAATGTGCTAAGTTCTAAAGCCCCAAAAGAGCTGTGTCCTTAAGTGGTTAAAATACAAGTCATTTGAACTATGTTACATTGATAACCACCCGCTGTTATGGATTATTGAGCCATTTCTTAGCCTTATTACAAAAATTTTCTTCTGGTCTCCACAGTCCCATTTTTTATCATGGTACAGTTTCAAATACCTTTGAAAAGTCTGTAAGATATCTTATTAGAATTCCTGTCTGACACCAAGAACCTTTTCATGAAGGCCTATGGAGGCAATACCATCAAAACCTACAAATCAGTGTTTACACTTAATGTCAACTTGTTTCCTTAAAGGGGTTGTATAATTCATTAAATGGTCTTCAGAATAAGGGGACAGTGAAAACAAGTAACATTGCAATTAGATGTCATTAGCAAAGCTGTCTTATCACAGGATCCCTTATCTTTGGTTTCTGTTTACACTGATATCCAGTGCTGGTCGGATCCCTCCTCCTTGCATTACACTAGCTGAGAGCTCATTTACATTCTGTTCCAGCCTTTCACTCAAAGTAAGGGACCGGTACATTTTCACTCTGCACAGCCAGAACAGAATAACACTGCAGGGCTTCTACAATCAGGAAACAGCACAATTGTGTGTCGATCCCTACCTCTCTGGCTCAGCGTTAGGGACCTTAGCAATTTCTCTCTGCACACCTAGCAGAATCAAACTGCAGCAGTTTCTACAATCAGAAAACAGCACAGTTGTGTCTCGGTGCCTAACTCAGAGAGGTGTGGGGGGGGGGGGGGAGTTTCGGTAGGCAGCATGAACCGTGAAGGGGGGAGAATGTCACCCAGCTGGGAGGGGAAGACACGCCCCTGCATTTCTAGAGTTGAGAAGCTGAGAGCAGTATGAATCAGCCGAACTAAAGAAGCAATACCTTCCCTTTAAACCATGACAGCACTCCTCCATTAGCGACAAAAAAATCTGAAAAAGGAGCACCCAGTCCATTAAATTTCTGTAAAAAGTCCAGCCTGAACCACATTCAAGGAAATAAATGAGTGGTAATATATGGGTATTTATCACAAGTGGAGGAAGGTGGATCCTCTGGGTCACTGCAAGGAGATGGTATTAGCCACGCTAGGGAGCAGAGCTTAAAGAGCCCCTCGGCAGCAAGACAGGTTGGACTTTGCTGCGGGGGACTTCCAGGTAACCACCCCTGACGTGACCACTCGCGCTGATGGCCGAGGTGCTACAAGATGCAATGGGATCAGACAGAGGCATAGTCAGGTCCAAGCAGAAAGACAAACGAAGTCAAAGTCCAGGCAAGGGGTCAAAGAACAGAGGAACACAAACTAGTCTCAAACACTATCTAAAGCACGCTAACAACTGGCAGCAACCTGTGGGAGAAATGAGGTAATAAAGGGTCAGTGCCGGTGATTTTTCAATCAGCGGTGCACTGGCCCTTTAAATCTCAGAGAGCCAGCACGTGCGTGCCAGCCAGCAGACGGAGAACAGAGCAGAGCAGGAGCAGGGAGAGTTAAGTGTCGGCGGCCCTGCGGCAGACAAACACGAGCCTGACCATGGTTCAGAGTGGGGGCCGCAGCGCGCTCCATTTCAGTACACCCCCCTCCCCCACCTTAAGTCTCTCTCTATCGAGATTACTGGAACCTCCAAACTAGATCTGGAGCATTAAGATTTTCTTCGGGTTCGAAGGACCTCTTTTGGACCGAAACCCTTCGACAAGAAAGAACTGCTTCCTTCTGATAACTTTCTCCGCTAAGATCTCCTGTACCTTGTAGATTTTACCAGTGGGAGAAGACACAGTCTTATGAAAAGCGGTTGAGGACCAGGGGCTTCAGGAGGAAGACATGGAAGAAGTTTGGGATCTACATGGTTGGCAGCAAGCGGAGTTTGTTGGCTACAGAATTGATGTGCTCCAGTACTTGAAAAGAACCTCCTACTTGAGGCTGGGAATTCTGAGGCAAATATATTAAGCTGACACTCACATCTTATCAGCTGGGTCTAAGACTGGAGGAGGGCTTTTTGTCTACTTGAGCCTTAGTTCGAGAAGATGCCTGTAGAAGAGATGGCCATGCATCTGCTGAATAGTGGAGATAGTTTTCACTTGAGAATCCACATCTGAAACATCAGAGATGGTAGGCAGGGGAAGATGAGGGTGGAGAGGTCACCCATACACAATGAAGAAAGGGTACGTTCCAGTAGACTCAGAATCAAGATAGTTACATAGTTTGTCAGGCCGAAAAAAGACATACGTCCATCTAGTTCAGCCCATTTTGCTAAAGTGTTGCTAAAGTGTTAAAGATGATTATATGAAAATTCAGCCCAAGAGAGTAAGACAACCCAATTATCTTGACTAGATGAAACTACAAACTAGATAATTTCGGAGGCTTTGATTCACTCTCTCAACTTGTCTGTTAGTTTGAGAGTGGTAAGCATAGGAGAAGTCCAACTTGACCTGGAGCTGAGAACAGAGTGCACGCCAAAACTTGTTTTCCTTAATGCCCGGTGAATGAAAGCGTTCCATGGAGGAACCCATTGGAGGTCAATGGGAGCTGCAGTAATCAGGCATTCAAGAGGCACAAAGTGCTGAGCCTTGGAAACAAGGCTAACAGTATCAGAGGAATAAGACAGGGCTTCAGCCCTCACATCCTTCTCTGCATGCATAAAGTGCAGGTTCTTTTCCACGAAGAAGAACCCAGCAGCAGCTAAAGAGGAGTACTTGTGGATAAAGCCTCTCTACAATTTTGTTTAATATAGGCCAACATAGCCTGGGTTTCAGGCACTGACAGTGGGTTGACTCTACCCTGAGGATGCGTTGTGACATATAGGAGGTCTATTGGACAGTCATAGGCCTTAGGAGGCAGAAGAGTCTCTGCTAACTTCTTACTAAAGACATCAGCAAATGTCTGGCATGGAGATGGGAGATCAGGAAGTGTAGTGGGAAGTGGACGAAGTGGTACACACCAGTGTGCCACAGGAATGGCAGTCTTGTCCCCAGCATGTGATCTCACCCAATTGCCAACCGAGCATGGGAGCATAGCACTGTAGCAGGGGAAGTCCCAGAACAACTGCAGAGGAGGAACAAGGCAACACATGGAATACCATCTTCTCTTTATGCAATGCCTCAGAGGTTCAGTACAAAACTGAATAGAGTCTTTCAGGCAATCTTCATTAATGGATGAGATAAGCAACAGTTTATCCAGATGGACCACAGGGAGACAATACTTGGAAATCAATGAAACATCAACAAAATTTCCCACTCGAACCAGGATCCAAATGAGGTTGAAATGAGGTACAAGATGAGAAAGTGAGGAAGTGAGTAAGACTGGCATGGTCAGAAATATAAAGGTAGTATTAACACTTAGGCTATGTTCACACGGCTTATTCACGGCTTTATTGCGAGACGAATTTCGCCCACAATTACGCCGTGTGCTTGGCAGCGGGGGCGCCGGAAGCTCGCCGGCCCCATAGACACTCATTATCCACAGCGCATATACCGCCATGAATAATTGACATGTCACTTTCTCCCCCGCTCTATGAGAACTGTGGATTACCGTAATGACTGGGACGGATTTCACCCGTAATTCGCACAGTACGGCGCAAATTATGGGCTGAAATCCGTCCCAAAATAAGCCGTGTGAACATTGCCTTAGGGAGGCCTCACCCACGAAGCCTAGGTGCGGGAATTTCCTGGACACAAGTTCTTAAGGAAATGCTCGGAACTGCCACAGTAGAGACAGAAGTTCTGCTGGCATCGGAGGGCATGTTCTTGCTCAGACAGGTGGGCTCTTTCCACTTACATAGACTCATCTTGAAGGACCATTGGTGGGGGAAGCCTTTGGAACACTGAAGCAAGTTGATGAAGTCGGTGAGGTCAAATGGTTTCAAGCCATTGGTGGATCTCCTGTTGTCTCTCTGCAAAATGTATGTCTATTCTTGTGGCTAAATGAATAAGTTCATCCAGAGAAGAAGGGGGGGTATGTGTTTAAGTGTGCGGGGGAGGGTTGTTTGTGTAGTTCAGTGTGCAGGAGAGGGGAAGTGTGTATTTCAGTTTGTGGGAGATGGGTGTTTGTCTTTGAGTGTGCGGGTGAGGGGTGTGTGGATTTGAGTGTGCAGGGGAGGTGTTTGTGTATTTTCCGGTGTGGGGAGGGATGTGTCTATTTCAGTGTGTGTGCGAGGGGTGTGTGTCTGTGTGTGTGTGGGGGGAAAGCGGTTAATGTGTTTGAGTGTACAAGGGTGTAGGAGTTGCCCACTTGTCTTCTACCCCTTGCTCCTGTCTCTTGCCCCCTGTGGTCTGTCACTGTCAATGGGCAGGAGACAGGCCACAAGGGGTAGAAGTTGCCCTCTGCTTCCTGCCCCCTGCTGTCTGTCTCCAGCAGTCACAGGAGGCCTCCTTACTCCTGCCCTCTGCGGTCTGTCTTTGGCAGCTGCAGTGGGCAGGAAACAGGCCGCAGGGGACAGACTCTGGTGATTGCCTATGGCAACAGCCTATTCAGCATCCAGGAAAGCTGGGTGATACTCCATCCCCAAATGGTGGCATCCAGTATTCCTATCATGGAAAGCTGGATGTTACCTGTGGGCGATGGGTGTCAGCTAGCTTTCCTGGATGCTGGATAAGGTATCCAGCCTATATGTATGTGTGTAATTTTTGTTTATTTACAGGTACCTATTTGGACTACATCAGATTCGGTGGACTACATCAGATCGACCTTGGATCTATTTTTTTTTAAATACAATGGTTGAAGAGGGCTGGTATCGGGGAGTGTTTATTTAAATAAAAGGTTTTTTTGTGCAATTTGTGTGTGGTTGTTTTTCCATATAATTCCAATGATAGTAGTGGAAGTGTCTGACAGACGCCTCTTCATTACAATCGCTCGGGCTTGGTGTAAGCCTGCAGTAGTTTTTGTCACCCCAAGGCTGACACTAACCCCATCTCAGATACACTGGAATTAAATGGGAAAAAACACACACAAAATGTACCTAAAAAAAAACTTTATTTAAACACTCAACTACAACCCTCTTTCTCCATCTTATTAAAGAAATTAATTCAAAGTTCGTCTGATATAATCCAATGAGTCCGACGTAGTCCAGAGCGGAAACCTGTATAAATATAAGAACATAAAAAAAAATAAAAAAAAACATGACAGTACTAGACTTCTCTCCTGCACCCCCTGAAGATCATGCCTGTGGCTAATCTTCTGGGGTTATAATAAGAAAAAAAAAGAGAGAGAAAAAGCCAGCTCACCTCCTCATGTTCTGCTGTGGTATAATTACCCAGACTGTGCTCTAATCTGCGTCCCATGTAACTCTATGGAGTCCAATGCAATTAGTAGAAGTTGATTGGCACCAGTCGATTTTGTAGTAAAAGCAATATTCAATTTATTGAAGACAATTAAAAGCAAAACAAAAATAATCCAGCAGAGCAAACGTGTATACAAGTATGGTCAGAGGGGTAGGTATCCTACCCCTCTGACCATACTTGTACACACGTTTGCTCTGCTGGATTATTTTTGTTTTGCTTTTAATTGTCTTCAATAAATTGAATATTGCTTTTACTACAACATCGACTGGTGCCAATCAACTTCTACTAATCTTCTGGGGTTGCAAGGTACGGAGTTCAACCTGCACAATATGATTCTGGGGCGTACAGAGCACAGTCGCAGCACAATCTTCAGGGCAGTGGTCCTGTGACCCCCCCCAAGGAGATTGCAAGCTGTGCTCTGTACTTCTCTCTCACCACTCCCCACCACTGTGTTATGCATCCTAGTGCCAACACAAAATACAACCCCCATCACCCTATAACCTCTCACCTCCACCTATCACTCCAGCTACCACCCCATAGCCTCTCCACCTAATACCCCATAGTCCTCTCACCTCCACCTATCATTCCATTCCACCTATCAACCCATAACCTTCCCACCTGCAGCTATCACCCCATGTGGAGTTTGTACAGAGGTGGCCACAAGTAGGGAAGTGCTGAATTATAATATGTTTGTTTGGTAAATTCTGTGGGGACCGCCATGGTGACCGAGAAAAGTCACCATGGTGGTCTGGACAGGATGGAGAAGCAAAGGGAAAAAGAAAAATTCCATTCATAGAAGATGTCTCCGGTGAGTCCCTAACTGCAATGTAGTCACTTAAATGTCTGCAGAGCCTGTGTACACTGGTTTCTACCACTATATAATCACTGCATGGTGAGAATTTTGGTAGTAGTGTAATGGTTTAGTTATAGTTTAATGGTATCAACCAGCGTTTCTGGATGCTGAATAGACTATCCAATGTCCAGGAACACTGGGTGAGGCCAAAACTCTAATTTAGTTTTTTTTCAAAGTCTTACACAGTTAGGTGAAGTTAGGTGAAATGGGTGTGGCTCAACAACAAGAGGGCATGAACATGTTGCATCTTCGATTCTCCCCGATGTCCACTTTCAAAAGTTGGCAAGTATACTGAAGCCTGGTGACATCATCATTCTGTGTGAGCAGTGGAAGGGAGAGGATGTCACAGCTGTGCAGACCTCCTGCAATGGTTCTCATGCCTGCAGAGCTGTCATCTCCAGGATCCACAAGCTCCTTGTAACCAGAACACACGCATTGCTGTAAGCAGTTATACATACAGCCTGAACTGATGAAACAAATGCGAGAAATGCACTTTGTTCCCCTCTTGTTATTAGCCAGGAGGTAGAGCAGACTGTATAAGGCTGTGTTATAATGGGGGAGAGTGAATCTAGCAGCTAGGGACTCAGTAATTGCCCAGATCTTTCACATTGAGTTCCTCTATGTTCATCTCCCAGCCCTGACAGCCTTTATTATACAGACACAGTCAGCATAGATAGCTGAGGCACCAAGTTTCACTCATTTTCCACAGCTCAGACGGGAGCAAACACTGAGTGCAGGAAGCCATTCACAGCATAGGGGGCATGTCCCATGCAGGGAGCATTTCCAACAGGCTGAATGAAATATCAGTCACCCAACCACAGAAAATTGGCATGGCCCAACCCCAGGCTGTAATTTTAGGTGTAGAAAACAGATTAGCTTATATCTGCTATACTAAATTGCAAAAGTGCTTATTTTTTACTGTCCCCCATCATAGAGATATGATCTTTGTAGGGAGAAAACCCCTTTAAGTTCAGGCGGCAAACAAAGTCAATGTCCAGGTAAGGAGTCAAAGCACACCAAAGGAACACAAATTAGTTTCACCAAACACGATCTAAAGCACACCAACAACTGGCAGGAACCTGTGGGGGAAATGAGGTTATAAAAGGTTAGCATCTGGTAATTATCCAATCAGCAGTGTGCTGGTCTTCTAAGCGTATGTTCACACGGCGTGTTCAGTCTGTGTTAACATACATTATTAGATGCGTGTTTGGATCCATCTAAACGAACCCAAACACGCATCTAGCAATGAGTAGTGTTATTTTACATTGCTTGCTCATCGGAGTTAAGACTTGATCTGAAAGACACAGCAGGCACCCTATTTAAAACTACAGGGTGATCCTACTGTAGACAAAACGCATCCAAACATGGATCCAATTGCCGCTACATTTTTGGATGCAATCTTCAGATCCAAAATTGCCATGTGAACATACTCTAAACCTCAGAGAGCCGACACACGCGTTCTAGGAACCAGCTATGCTCACGCCAGCCAGCAGGTGAAGACCAGAGTGGAGCAGGAGTGGGGAGAGGTAAGTGCCGGCAGCCTGGGGGAAGATAGACATGAGCATGACTATGGTCAAGAGCGGGGACCACACTGCACTCCATTTGAGCACATGGTATGTCTCAGAATTCCTCAGAATTCATCCAGCTGCTTCCATCCTGTGTCACATCACTGATAAACACTAGTGACCCAGTGTCCAACGTGTTTTATATAGATGTGGTAAGCTTTTGATCATGAGTTGTACCATGCCTTCACCATACTTTTTTCTTTCCACCATTTTGTTAGAGGATGATCTTGGTTCCATCTGTTCAAATATCCTTCCTTCTTACCTTTAAGAACAGGGTGGCACATGTTAAAGGAGTTGTCTCCCTACAGGGTTTCAAAGGATGCATGAATGAAATACTCTGTCACTTCCTGGTTCAGACTGACTCATTTGCATAAGGTCCATGCTTGTACAGCTCCCTGCCTGTTCAGTTGCTAATTAGATCAGATTAGCTTCTCAAACTGCTCACAGGACTTCTTATCTGATCCCTCTAACAAAAGCCCTAATTACAGTTCTGTTTACTTGAGATAAATCAAGCTTTTTACTGCCGGGCAGCATGGACACTGTGGACACTGCCCAGACCTGTGTGATGACTCACTCACTGTTATCTCATTTAACAAACAGCAGGGGGAGATTTGTTTACAGGTCTGTTACTGAGGGAACTGAAATAGCCAGGGAGGTCATAAATTCACTTGTATCTCCTTAGGAATAACAGAGGAACAAAGCAATATATTTGGAAAATGTCTATTTTGTGTTCCCTACAAATTGAAAGCTATTCTTTGTAGCGAGACAACCCCTTTAAGGAGTCAAAACTCCTAAACCCTTCATCCAATTTTAATGTGGATACCCTCAAATGAAAGCTGAAAGTCTGGACTTTATGTCCATAATATAACTACAACTTGAATATGTTTTAGTAAACAGGTAAAAAAAAATTGTGTCAGTGTCCAAATCTATATTGACCTAACCGTACATAAGAGACCTTTTATCTAGCACCTTATACTTTATAGTATCATCCTCATCAATTTATCCTTCAATTATATGAAGTTTGCCAGTGCTGTATGCTGAAAAATAGCCCTACACCATAATGTGTCCACCTCCAAACTTTACTGCTGGTTTGGTGTTTTTGGGGTGATATACAGTGTGTTTTGACCTTCAATCATGGTTTGTATTATAGCATCCAAAGAGTTACATTTTGGCCTGAATCTTTAAATGAGCTTGAACATGCTTTCTGTTCAGCATCCAAGTCCTGCACTTTAAGCGTGCACAGGCCACTGCTGATTCCAGGTCTTTCTGTAGCTCTCTACAGGTGGTTTATGGCTCTTAGACAACTCTTCTGATAATTCTTTTAGCTCCTCTGCCTGAAATCTTGCAGGGAGCTCCTGGTCATGGCCGGTTTATGGTGAAACTCTTTCCACTTCCAGATTATGGCCCCAACAGTGCTCACTGGAACATTCAGTAGTTAAAAATAAATCCTCTATTACCAATACCATCAGTATGTTTTGCAACAACAAGGTCTTGAGACAGGTCACTGGTTTTACGCATCAAAAGATGCTATTTGCAACACCTTGGTAATAGGACACCTTTATGTAGGCCATCAGTTGAACCAACTGATATTATTTTTCACTAAATTAGCAGGATTGTTTTTTAATTATTCATAGATTTAAAGGTGTTATTTCACCACAAACATCATATTTTACAATGTCGGTAACATAAATGGAAATAAGTTTGTTCTAGGATACCATTAGCAAAAGGTTATGGCTTAGTAGAACAGATGACTTTTGCATCTGCATACAGTAGCAACCATGTGAGTGCCCAGGTTGGATTCCACCCATCTAATCTGTCAGTGGCTGTGGTTCCTGCTGTATGATGTGTAGTCCCGCCCAGGTCGGTGTCGAGAGCACACACAGTGTATTGATGCTGTGCTGGGACGGAGTGAGAGACCTGATGCTGTGCTGAGACAGAGTGAGAGACCTGATGCTGTGCTGAGACAGAGTGAGAGACCTGATGCTGTGCTGGGAAGGAGCGATAGAGACACCTGATGCTGTGCTGGGAAGGAGCGATGAGAACACCTGATGCTGTGCTGGGAAGGAGCATAGAGACACTGATGCTGTGCTGGGAAGGACGATAGAGACACCTGATGCTGTGCTGGGACGGAGCGATAGAGACACCTGATGCTGTGCTGGGAAGGAGCGATAGAGACACCTGATGCTGTGCTGGGAAGGAGCGATAGAGACACCTGATGCTGTGCTGGGAAGGAGCGATAGAGACACCTGATGCTGTGCTGGGAAGGAGCGATAGAGACACCTGATGCTGTGCTGGGAAGGAGCGATAGAGACACCTGATGCTGTGCTGGGAAGGAGCGATAGAGACACCTGATGCTGTGCTTGGGAAGGAGAGGGATAGAGAAAACCTGATGCTGTGCGGGACGAAGAGAGGAACCTAGATGCTGTGTTGGGGTGGAGGGGAGAGAGAGACAACTGATGCTGTGCTGGAACGAGAGCTAGAGACACCTGATGCTGTGCTGGGATGGCAAGAGAGATATATGATGCTGTGCTGGGATGAGAAAGACACCTAAGGTGACATGTATGTACGAGGCTGTTCCAGTTTTCTGGTGTTCTTTCAGCCCAAAAACTGCCGCAGCATTGTTCTCTAGATTTATAATCAGGCACACTCCAAAACTAGGCATTATCAGGCGCCCGCAGCACTTTGTAATGTGCATAAGATCTGCGGGTATTCTGGAGGTGTGTCGCACCACTACCATATGATTCTACACATTTGACGGGAGTACAGCAAAACTAGGCACAAAACATTTAGAACAGGCTCACTAAGTTAATAGTGGTCTACCTGAGCCTGAGTTGTTGCTTTGGAGCTAAAAAGCACCTAATCTATGACCCACAGTAGAACAGGTTCATAAATACAGGTGCATTTTACACTACTAATGTGTGCAATAAAATTGATGCCTGGGCGCCAAAATTCATACATGTCGCCCCTGATGCTGCGCTGGGAGGAGAGAGACCTGATGCTGCGCTGGGAGGAGAGAGACCTGATGCTGCGCTGAGAGGAGAAAGAAACCCGATACTGTGCTAGGGAGAGAGAGACGTGATGCTGTGCGCGAGAGAGATGCAGTCCCATATGGGGAATTTAAGTGTGCAATCCCACGGAAAACACAACTGTGCAGTCCCATACACAACTGTTATGTGAGAGAGCTGCACAGTCCCATGTAACACACAACTTTTACAAGAGACAGAGAGAGACAGAGAGAGACAATGTGCAGATCCCATATAAAACACTTGTACAGATACATCATATAGTTTTGTTTGGGAGCTATTTCATTGTTCTGCGCAGTCTCATGTAAAACAATCATAGGATTTTCGGTGGTTTCAGTATTTTGAATTCGGCAAAAATCTGACTATACACTGTGCTGCATAGACAGCAATAAAGAACCCATGCTGTAGTCTATACAGCATGGTTTTTTTTTCCATTGCATTCAAAATCATGCAGAATATGCAACATGTTGCATATTCCGCGGGATTCTAGTGGATTGCCGTCGGATTCATGTACATTCAATTGTACAGGCCGACAGCAAATCTGAAAATCAACGGCGGCTTTTGCGCAAATCTGCAGCACAAACCATGGTCCTGCCTAGAGATGGGCGAATTTCTCAAAAACTCGATTCGCCGAATTTTCCAACACAATTTGTTTCGACCCGAATAAATTCGGGACGTATCGTGTTTAAAAACAGCTATTTCCTGGCCGCAGAGAGCCTGTTGGGTGCTGTAGAATATTGTGCCATGCTTAAATATGCAGAGAGAGCTTGGTTTTGTCTTCATACAATGCTGTGTTTTAGTATGACACGCACATGACTGCCGCCGCTCTTAGAATTCCCTGGGCACTTACGGGGGCAAAACTGACCAAAAAACTGAAGTGGGAATGCAGCCTGACAAGGTAACATCAGCGCCAGCTGGAAAGAAACGAGCTGGGGGCTAAGATACTACAATAGCATCAAAGAACACAATAGTAGGTTACTGGAGCCGCCACAGATCGCAGCACAGTAAGGGGACGATGGCAATAGCCACACCAGGGAGTGGACTCTAAGTAGGTCCCGGTTTTCACCAGAGTCCGCCGCAAAGCGGGATGGACTTGCTGCGGGGGGGAGTCTACCAGGTCGCTACCCCTGACGTGACTTGCTTGCGGTGGCAGCCGAGGTGTAGCGAGGTACAAAATCGTAAGGTAATCTTGGAGTCAGGGACAAGCGTAAGGTCAGGACAGCAGCGGCAAAGATCGTGGTCAAGGGACGGAGGCAAGAGGTACAGTACACGGATATGACAGACGAGGCTCAAGGAGGAGGCGGTTTTTACTTTCTGTAATTTGGACATACGATTCACATTCTTCATACTGAAGAAGCTCATCCAAAGCCAGTTTTGCAGCATTTGCTTTACCATTCTAGTTTTGTACTAAATTCCATTACTAATGGCACTGAATGCAAAATAAGCACCTAAAACATTCCCTGTAGTTAGGGTCACGCAGAAAAGGAATTCAAACTACTACGTTTATACTTCATAATAGACCACGTTGGAACTTTTTTAGGTATTAATGATGACGCTCATGGAGGTAGAATTTCCTTGGGCCCAAAAAAATGGTTTCGGAACGTTAGAAAAACTGACTACGGAGGATTTCTCTATAGTACTTGAGTTTGTCCTCCCTCAGCAGCTGGAAAAAAGGCTCCCATTTTGGACAGGTAGCGAGGGTCCAAGAGGGTGGAAAGCCAGAAGTCAATCCTTTGCCGGATGGTGACTATTCTGCTGTCACTAGCCAGGCAAATCAGCATGCTGCGGGCCATGTGCGTAAGTGATTCTGAGGGACTCTCTGCCTCCATCTCCACTGTAAACTGCCACGGTGCTTGGGGGACAGAGTGTGGAGGTCATGGCAGCAGCCACAGCAGCAGCATGAGGTCAGGCAGTGGCACAATGACACAGTGTGGAGGTGATGGCATCAACAGAAGCAGCAGCATGAGGTCAAAGAATGGCACAATGACAGAGTGTGGAGGTCATGGCAGCAGCCACAGCAGCAGCAATGAGGTCAGACAGTGGCACAATGACACGTGTGGAGGTCATGGCAGCAGCCACACCAGCAGCATGAGGTCAGACAGTGGCACAAAGGACACAGTGTGGAGGTCATGGCAGCAGCCACAGCAGCAGCATGAGGTCAGACAGTGGGACAAGACACAGCGTGGAGGTCATGGCAGCAGCCACAGCAGCATCATGAGGTCAGACAGTGGCACAATGACACAGCGTGGAGGTTCTCGGCACCAGCAACATGATGTCAGAGTGGAACAATGACAGAGTGTGGAGGTGGTTGGCAATACCAGTCCCTGGTAAAGATGGTGGGAGGCAGATGGAGAAACTGGCAGCAGATGTGTGGCTAAGGCAGGTAGTTTGAATCCAGACTCCTTTCTCAAAGTTTTGGTGAGGCGTCATGGCTAATGTAATCTGACACCTAAGACATTGCTGTGTGGAAATCCTGGCCAATCCACACCTGATTCATCTTGACAAAGGTTAGTCGTTCCACATTTCCCCTGGACAAGCGGGTTCTCCTTGGGGTAACGATGGCCCCGCCGCACTGAACATCGGAAATTGGCGCAGGAGCAGGAGTTTGACAACGTGGAGCAGAAAGCGCCGTCTCCTGTCCAAGTTGTTGGTGTGGCTGGGCAGGAAGCACATTCACCCAGTGGGCCGTAAAGGACATCTACTGTCCCTGACCGTAAATACAGCTCAAGGACTGGCCCACCTTCTGTTCTACATATTTGTGCAGGGCTGGTACTGCCTTTTTGGAAAATAAATTACGGCTTGGAACTCTCCACCTCGGCTCGGCACAGGCCATTAATTCTCTGAACGGGATAGAGTCCACCATTTGGAAAGGGAGTGATTGCAGTACCAACGACTTGGACAGGAGAACGGTCAGCTTCTGCACCTTAGGATGGTTGGACACATACTGTTGTCTCTTTGCAATCGCCTCGTTGAACGACTGCTGGCGCCTTGAGTATCGAGGAGCAGGAGCATCTGGACCGGGAGATGCTGTCAATGAGAAACAGCTCCCTTCTGCAGAGATGGTGGAGCCTTGAATGGCTGAAATGGCATGCGTGTCACTGGGCGCTGCTGTTGCTGTGGCGGCAGGATGGACCACCCCATCTGAGCCACGTTTCTCCCAGGCCACCAGATGGTGACGCTGCATGTGTTGACGCAGGGCCGTGGTGCCAACGTTAGCTCCCTGGCCAGGCTTCACTTTCTGCCCACAGATTCTACATATACCCATATTCGGCTCCTCCGGTGTCTTGGCAAAGAACTGCCACAACGACGAGTAGCTGATTTTACCGCCAACGCTCCACACTGAGTGAAAACTACCGCTGCTGCATATCTGAGCCACTGTACCGCTATTTTCTTGGACCTGCGAAGCGGGTTTTCTAGCCCGTGGCCATTTGGCTCCCGACCTCGCACTGCTGCTACCCTGCTGACTCACGCCCACACTACCAACTTGCGGCTATGCCGCTGCCTGATGCGCAAGCTGACACCCTCTTCTCCTGACGATGATGAAGCCCTTGCTTCACCCGACTCCCAAGTGCTGTCGGATACATCATCATCGATTATTGGTGGATCTTCACTGCTGTCCTCCTCAACGGTCTTGGTATGCAGAGGCTGTCACCTCACATGACCTCCCATGCCACTCTCCACATCCATACTTTGCCGCCTACTGCAAGAAGCAGAGGATATCAGCCCCATTTCTTCGCTGCCAAGTAGCTGCTGACTGTCCTCAAATTGTTCATCCTCGCTGTATAGTGGCGCTGAGCCCAGACCACATAGTAAATCTCTGGCTGAGGGACCCAGATGGGACAGAGGCGGGTTGAGGGCCGCTGACCCGCATCCGGGCCCTGCCAACTAAGGGTTGTGACTGATGTTCCCACCGACTCTTGGCTGGGGTTGTCAGATGTCATCTGGGAGGAAGTGGATGACCTAGTCAACCAATCAAGAACCCTTGGGTTGCTGGTCAACACACGGCCGCTAGATGACACCGGCAGTTCTGGCCTCACCGAGTGACCCCTGCTGCGACGTCCCCTTATTGTGCTGCGACCTGTGCCTGCTCCAGCAATGTTTGTGCCACTGCCACTTGCATGTGAAGAGCCTGCTACCTCTCTGTCTAACATACCGTTTGTTCAAAAATTTACAGACTGTTTAATGAAGATATCTGTATATGATAAATACACAAACTGTATTTGACTCCAAATTAACCCACTAACAGGCTTGGGTAACCCTTGGATATAAATTGTGCTACAGAAATCACCAGGAAAAAATAAACTGGTATGAGTCATGTAAAAACGCTGTGCATTTAACTGAAAAAGAAAGCACAAACACGCATAATTAACCCGATGATATAAATTATGATACAGAAATCAACAGGAATTATGTCTTCTTCTTTTGCGTTTAAAAACACCGTTTATTTACTGATACAAAAGCACAAACACGCTTAAATAACCCTCGGAAAAAATTTAAAATGCAACAGAAATCACCGGGAAAAAAATTAACTGGTATGTCTTGAAAAAAAGCCATTTTTTTTTACTGCCCACAAAAAAGAAACAGGCAAAATTTAAAAACCCTGGGGATATAAACTGCGCAACAGAAATCCCCCAGGAAAAATTTCCTCGTCTTTGTCTTTTAAAAAAACACTTTTTTTTTTCTGACTACAAAAGCAAAAAACACGTTAAATTTTAAACCCCCCGGTTAAAGGCTCTAAAAAAAATCAGCAGAAAATTTTAACTGTTATGGGGGCTTTTAAAAAAAAAGGGCCTTTTTTTTTAAACTAAATTTACAAAAGCAAAAAATAAGCTTAAAAAACCCTTTTGGAAAAATTTAAGGGTGCTCCGGGAACTGACCAAAATGGCATTAAAATTAAAATGGAGCAGAATTGGACCCACATTGACTTGATTAAAACCCCCAAAAGAATCAAAATTATAAGGGAAGAAAGGGGTTCCCTCTGTTTAAAAGCATTGAACCCCCCAAAAAAAAGCTTTTTAAAAACAAATTTTTTTTGGGGTTTTGGTTCTCGCAGCAGCAGCCCCGTACAGCCCGTGAGGGGTTGTGAGCACCCAAAGCTGTCCCCCGGGACTTCTATAGTGCAGTAACGTAAATAAAATTTTCCCCCCCGGTCTCTGTTTGGGGCTTCATTCTGCAAAAAGTAAATTTGGGGGTTTTCTTTTCTTCCCCCCCAGAGTTTTTTTTCCCCCCAGGGAACCCCATGGCTTGGGCGGGTTTTATTTTTTAAAAAACACGCTTTGTTCCCCGAATCCCCCAAAACTTCGACTTTTGTTCAAAATCGACATTTTCCTAAAATTTTCAAACCAAAATTCCCCATTTTCGTTAGAATCGATTTGCCCTTTTTCTAGTCCCTCCCACAGTCCGCGTTTGTAAAAATCCCATCATTTTTTTGGACGGGCTTTTTTGGCTTTTCCCGGGGGTGAACATAGCCTTATCGGAAACCACTGAAAAACCTCCCTCTGTCCCCCCATCCCTCCACCAAACCCAAGAATGAACCCTCAGGAAAATGCACACTTTTGGGGGGCGGGGTTCTGAGAGAGGGGAAGTTACCCCCTGTGGTAGGAGAAAAAACCCCCAGTTCTGAATTTTGCTTGGCAACCAGAGAAAAGGTTCCCAAAATTTGCTGTTGCGACCTCTAATCTGGTGTCATGACTTTCCATGGCTTTTTGCAACACTCTTTCTTAATGTATTCAATACTTTTTCCCTTTGTCATTTCTCATTACATACACAGTAAACAAATGTGAGTACAACCCTCCATTTTGAAAGTATTTTATTATATTTTTTCCCGGGGACAACACTCTGATGCCATTAAAGTAGTCATGTCCAGTTTGTATAACAATGTAAATTGTTTCCGGGTCTCAAAAAAAATTTACCAGTCCATCAAAAGCTAAAACCCCTGGCAACAAAAAATGTGGTTTCACCGTGAAAATGAAAACTGATAAATTTTCGCCCAAAAATTTTCCAAAAGCCCTGAAACTGAGCCCAAACGCGGGGGCCAAGACCATACGCGTTTAAAAAAGCAAAAAAGAGAGCATTAAAAGAACCCTAGCTAATTTTTTAAAATTTTATCTTTATTAGTACATTAAAAAAAGTATATTAAAAGGAAGAAAAACTCACGGTACATTGAAAACACCAAAAAGAATAGCTGGTGAGCTTTTACCCAAACCCAAAACCCATAAAGTCAAAATATGTAAAAATTTATTACTTTCATAAATTAAAAAGCCTTTTAATCCCCCAAACCCCAAAATCTGACTACTAAAAATACATAATGGGCCCCTCCGTAAATGATATAAAACTAATGTAGCAATGGAATATCCAGCCGGGTAGACAGGTTACCCGCCCCCGGAAAAAATTAAAAAATATGCGTTTAAAAAAGTACTTAAAACCAAAAAAAAAGAGGTCGTTATAGTGTCACCAGCACCCCAATTTACGGTTTTGCTTGTTGAAAAATTTCTTCCTCAGGGGGGGATAACCATTTTCCTATCCCACCAAAAATTAAATAGTGCTCTAATCTACCTTTTCAACCCGGGGTTTTCCCTCGGCGCGACAAAAAATGCTCGAGGGGAAGACGCTGCCTGGGCCCCCCTCCCAAATCTTTAAAGGGTAAAAAGCACATGCCCAAGGAAAAAATTTCCCCCACCCTGCCCCCCCTGCGCAGTTTTTAAAGCCGGAGCCGGGGCCGTAACCATTCCCCGCAGAGACTCGCACCCATCCAGGGGAAATTTTTAAAAAGGGAAAAACCCCGTGCTGCAACTTTTATTATAATTGAAACAAATTTCACGCTATCTCATTGGGGTTCCATGGGTAAATTTTTAGCTGACAAAACCCGAATCAAAGTACCCAAACTTTAAAAAGATGGCCATACAGCACAATTTCATTCCTTATTAATCCAATTTGGAAAGACATAAAAACAAGTGAAAACAATTAAAAATTATTACTTAAACAAACAAAAAAGTCTATATAACTCATTAATTTAAAAACCCTCCCCAATATATAGGTTTTGTAGAAACTTGGCTCCTTTTTTCCCTTCACGGGGATCGCTTGGCCCGTTCCCCACATAACTAGACCAAAATTTGTTTTTTATAGGGTTTATGGGCTTCCCATGCAAACGCTGCAGCTTTTTTCAGTATCGTGCAGTACAATAAAGGGTCTCCCAAACAAAGAATAGTGGGAAACGAAAACAGTTAAAAAAATTTAAAAAAAGAGGAAAATTTGGGAAAGAATAAAAGGGCCCCAGTTAGCCCCCACACCAAAAAGTAGTAGGGCCCGACCGTGTCAACTTCATAAGGGAAGGTGCAAAAATTTAACTTCCCCCTTTTTCCATTTTTGGGGGCCCTTAAATATTAATTCACAATCCATTGGTCTTTTTTTTGGTCTAAGGTCTTCAAGATGTCCCCCCCCCTCTAATTCCTAGATGGGCAAAAACGATACCCTTTCTTTCAATAATGCGGGGATTTCCCAAATTTTGTTATTTTAAAAAATTTTCTTGGGAAGGTTTTTGTTTGGGTACTTCTTCTACATTCCCCGGCCCGCTTTAATGTCACGTACATGCTCCCAAACCTTCCCGCTCACTTTGGGGTTTTAACCAAAAATATGAATTTTTTAAAAATGGGCGCTGGCCCCTATATACTACATTTTTTTGATAGCATGGGGGGTAATTCTGAATTTTGTACTCCGGGTTTCCATCAGAAAGTTAAAAAGGGCATCTTTCTTTAGCATATTACAGCATCGCACACTTTTCCCAGGGGGAAAAACCTTGTTTAGGGCCCTCTATAAAAAAAGGGTTTTGATTCTGAATACAAGGGGCGCCTAACTAGATGATCCCCCAAAATTTGGGGAGCCCCCCTTGAGTTAGTAAGGGGGTGATGGGGGGTTTTTTTTCCCTCTTCCCCAGGGGATCATTTTCAATATCCCTTCCAATGTTTGTTAAGAATTTTCCCGGTTTCCGGTCTAACGGGGGCGCAGGCGAAAGTCCGGGAATTTTTTCCTTTGGGGCATGCCTTTTTGCGAAAGATTGCCGGAAGGGGGGCAGGCAGCGTTTTCCCCCCGGAGCATGAGTCTGGCCAATGAAACCCCGGGTGTAAGTATGATTGGGAGCACTATTTAATGTTGGGGGGATAGGAAAGGTTTTTTCCCCCCCTAGGAAGCAATTTTACAACAACCCGAAACGTGCTTTGGGGGTGCGGGTGCACGTATCCACACCTTTTTTAAACTGGTTAAGTACGCTTTTAACGCATATGTTTTCTTTTTTCCCCGGGCTGTAACACTATGTGGATAAAATGCCATTGTTATTTTAAAGATTTATCTCTTTTACTGCAGAGGCATTATGAAATCAAGAGTTTTTCAATGTTGGGATGTGGGAGATTCGCAAATTTAAAATTTTTTTTTTCAGTATATACATATTACATACTTTGCACTTTATAGGGGTTTTTGGGTTTGGGTTTTTTGTCTCACCAAATTTCATTTTGGTGATTTTCTAAAACCCTGAGTTTTTCGTCCCTTTTAATATACTTTTTTTTAATTTACTTTAAAAAAAATATAATTTTTAAATAGCTAATCGTATGCCTCATTTTGGGGTTTTTTTGGTTAACAGTACTGTCGGAGAGTGATCTAAGTTTGAGAGGGGGGCCCGGGGTAATTTAAAGGCCCAAACCGAATTATGAATTGGGGAGTTCTATGTATTTCGCTTTTTGGTTATTTTTATTTGTGTTTTTTCACAGTACCCCCATTCTATACACAGTATGGGACTTCAGATCCCGGGATGAGTCCTGGGCTCAAAAATTGGACGAAGTATTTAGGGATGATCCACAACGGATTTTAAGTGAGGATAATATGGAACTAGGGAACTTAAGGAAAATGAAAGAACTTCTCCATAACGATTAAAGATATGGTGGAATAAGGCTTCATGGAGAGGTATATAAAAGTGGCTTATACCACGTGGTCTTAGAGTGAGGGTATTCCCATCTTCCCTATTGATGATCCTTATTTAAAGGAAAATGGGAGGAACTGGCAAATAACGTTCGAGGAGGCTTTATGGGCCTCCTGATACAGAGAAATTTGTGGGACACTTTGGAAAACATTGAGAAAGATGTCAGAAATTCAGTCAAAAATGAAGAGCCTTATGCCTACAGAGGAATTGGCCAAATTTAACTTGGATCTAGAAAAAGATCTTAGCAAGTGGGAAAAGGAAATTTGCGAGATGAAATCAAAAAAATTCCAAAGGGATATGAATGACCTTCAAGGGGGAAAAATCTATAGATGGAGAACACATAGATTTATATCTCGGTAAAGGACCCGGTTTCATGTCCTCCATTAGATCCCAAGATGGCCAATACATGTCACGAAAACTAATCAAAATGCAGATTCAAGTGGAGTTAGTGAAACAGGAAGCGAAGGAGGAAATCCCTCGAATCGCAGAGCGGCACTCCCACCTCGAGAAGCAAATAGATCCAAAAATAAACTTACGGTGATTAATTTGTCTGCACATGTGTTAACTGAAGCACAGGTTGAATTATATCCGAGATCGACCAGGTTTCCCCCCCTGTCCCTATGCCCTCAGGTAGAAATCTTTGTTAGATTAGTCACTGCCGATAGGAAAAGGTTGTCAACTAGACGCTGGGGAGATAATCTTTCATTCCCTCAGCGAAAGGCCTTGGATGAATTGCGAAATATGAGGGATATTATCAGGGGCGTAACTAGAGAAGCCTGGGCCCCATAGCAAACTTTTGGATAGGGCCCCCCTACTAGCCCTTTCCCGAACTATAAACATTTACCAGTACCACTTAATAATAGTCATGAAGTTACTAGATAATACAGGAAGCAAAAACCTTACCAAATATATCACCATCCTACTGCTACCAAAGAAATCCCACCAACATTACTACTGAAGGACCCGATTATACTGTCAGAACATGACCACAAATTACCACCACATAGGGT